>JBAMJV010009603.1:0-111715 GCA_037951105.1 Echinarachnius parma
CACTAAAAAAACTTAGCCATAATAATACTACAAAATCTTGATAAATTTTTTAACTGTTTAATATTTCTAACATTAAATAACTGGTACATCTTATATACATTTGGCCTCTTGAAATAATGACCTTTAACTAGCTGCTTCCGATCATTCTGAAATGCAGGGCACACTAAGACATAATGAAATTCATCCCCCTGATCTTGTAAAGAACACAAGCTGCAAATCTGCAACTCTTGCTCAGGCAAGTAGCGACCATTTGCTATTGGGAGTTTATGGTTTCCACACCGAAATCTAGACAAAGTTATCCTATCTTTAACATCCAACTGCACTAAATATTTTTCAAAACCAACCACACTTTTAAAGATCCTATAATTTATACACAAACGATTCTATTCCTATTCGATAGTAAACAAAATAGTTTACGTAATAAATAAATAGCTCGTAATTTATACGAGGCTAGCGCTAGCGCTAGGCGCGAGCGCGCGCGCGTACTTACGTAAATTATAAAACGAACACGCGCCCGACCGACGACGCCCGCGCCGCGACTATATATAGACTTCGTGTACACAATTCAGGAAATGCGTCAGAAATTGCTCTTTTGAAATGCTCGGATTCTCTATCGTTTTGTGAGTTGTCATCATATCTCTTTTTGGTTAATGACAGGACGATTCAGTCCATGTCATTGATTATAAAACAACAACCATGCCTCGGAATAAGAAGAAGAAACAGGGCAATGGTGGAAAGGCCCCTGGAAAACATGCGAAACGCCCCAAACACCCCGCCAGAGCTCCCCCGGTGCCGCGGCCGAAAGGTAGTGGGAAGGTGGTGGACGAAGAAACACGACAGCAGTATCTCACTTATCTGCAGGAAATGTTCGACAAGAAGTTAGATCCCGTGGTGGTTCACATGATAATGGAAGATTGTAACTACAATGGTAATTATGTCACCAGAAAATGCAGAAATAATGTGTGTTACATACTTACAAGGTGTAAAATTAAAAAGTTAAACTGTATTTTGATTGTTCAAATGTTCAATTTCAAAATCAAACACAATCATTTTAATCGTAACTAAATTGTAGTAAATAAATTAATTATGAAATAGTAAATAATCACAACTAACTATAAAAAATCAATCATTAAAGGCATTCTCTTAGAAGACCTGCCGACTTGGTATAGCGCATCGGTTCTTCTGGTTTTACTGTATTTTAGAATTTAGTCGTGCATGTCAAAATTAAGTCGTGGCGTGGGCACGTCTTCGAAGAGAATGCCATCATTTAATAAATGTAAGATTTAATCTATTAATAACTGTGTCTAATTCAACCTAAATCACTTACTCACTTCCACACTTCTCTTTTACATTGTTGATTTGCTTAAAATCGTAACCGAAGAGCGATGCAGGGCCATTCTTTGAAAAGTGAACCTTTTTTGGAAAAAATGAAGTTTGTTTTTTCAGTAGTTTTATTCCATTATTGGAAAGATCAGTGTCCAAGGTTTCATGAAATACATTTTTTTTTTTTTATTTAGAAAATTTCTTAGAAAAATTAATAAATTTTCATATTTCAATATTCAAATAAAAATCATAACTCAAAAAATAATCAAGCTAGCTCATTCCTTTTATTCTCCTGTACATGATGATTCCAACTTTGTGACAATTGAACTTCATTTTACTATCTAAACCTAATATTTGTAAAATTCCTATTTCCATTCACATTGTACATGTCACACACGTGACCACCGCAAAATGTCACACACGTGACCCAGACATCCGTACATAATAACGTGCATTAAAAAACAACCGTTTGAGATAATTTTAATTTTTCACCATTTTCTTACTTACAGATATATATCAGTTGTCTGATACTAATATGAACATTTTAGCTTTTCATATTTCACAGGATTTCCAAAATGAAATTGAGTTAAATTTTTTTTCTTCAAAAGTGCTCCCGTGCAAAGTCACACACGTGACCGATGCCATTTGACCTCTGTCCTTGGGCAACGTAATCCTAATAAAATCTTTTGTGTTACATATACAAGACTTCAACATATGCAAGTTATATATGAAGTTCACATCACCATACCTCCTATACTTACTAAAATATAAGCATCCAATGTCAGAATTTTTCATATTTTGGGTCACACACGTGACCAAGAATGGCCCTGTACCGTGTTAACCTCAAGTCCTCAACCTGTGTTTTGATTTGTTAATTCAGTTGTGTCCTTAACTTCATAGATTTAAGAAGTTAAGTACCGTAAACCGGGGTGACTTTGGCCGCCGGGGTGACTTTGGCCACTTTTTAGATGAATGAATTTTCCTCAAGCCTCAATTTTTAGAACAAATTTCTTATTGTTATAAATTTTATCAGATATTAGTTCTAAAGAGTGAAAAGTGATGAAAATATAGCCTTCTCAAAAAGTGGCCAAAGTCACCCCGGTTTACGGTATTGAGATGATTAAGATTGAAATGAAAAGTGTTAAGTCTCAGGAAAGAAGGGAATTCTTTTCAATTGTAGTCAAAAGTATCCAATTTCAGTTGTATTTACATACTGTAATATATATATTCTTTTCTTTTCTTTTATTTTGGGGCACCAAAAGTTGGAAAATTCAGACTTTGGTGACCTGAAGGACCACTAAAAAAAAAGTTATTGTGGAGCACTGGATTATGGTTGGAGTCTCAAATATCGCTTTCCAAATTAAATAACCTGTTTGTAAAGTAAATGGATTACTTTAGTTTAAAGTGTGATAAAGGACATATCATTCATTTGCACACAATATGCTTGGAGCTGTATACTGAGCACTGGGGAATTCCCATTGTCCAAAATAACCCACTCGCAAAGCTAGGCACATTTATGCATACATGTACAAAGGGCATGTGTGTCTTTCTACATGCCATAATTTTTAGTTTATTACATAAATTTGTAACATACATATATACATGTACATGTATGGACACTTAAAGTAGACCAAACATTTTGTCGTTGTACTTGTGAGTTGTGAAGGGAATCATGGGGAATTCCATTATTTGACTTAAATATAAGTTAATTGCATATGAGGTTCACCATTGTGGGATTATCTACACACATACTGTAGTATTGTGCATGTTCCTGCATGCATACATGTACACTATGTACTAATATATTATAACTAATATATTTTAGTTTGGATATTAAATACAAAAACAAAATTGGAAGTTCTAACTATTCGAAGAGTACATACATGTACTTGTATACAAAAATTGATATCATAATTGTCCAACAATCATAATCCTACACCAGTAAAAAAGAAAGAAAAAAAAGCACCTTAGTTGAGTGCATTATTTCATGCCTCTACACTAACCTTTATTTCTACACATGTACTTGCACATTTGGGCAAGTGAAATCACAAATATAAAAATTGTACTACTTGCCTGAGGGCAAGTCCAAGCTATTTTGTAGGCATAACGCGTGGGACATCAGAGCGAAAATGAGAGCTTACTCTTATAAGTATTATTGAAACACCAATTTTTTTTACATTTTAGATACTTTGGAGCAAATTTTATCAAATGCCAAAAAAAAAATTGAAATTCTCCATGCATTAAAGGGGTAGTTTAGTTTTGGTAGAGAGGGCGCTGCAAATCACAATTTTTTTGTGAGGAAATGAAAAACTGAGTGTCGAATTTGAGAGAACATGCAATTTTAATGGCTGAATAAACTTTATTTGGTCAAAATCGACCCAGAAACGGCTGAAATATCAATAAATATATCTGATCTTATAATTATTTGGGGCCCAAATAATTAGATGATTTTTAGAAAAAAATAAAAAAATGCTTGCACTTTTTCAAAAATTTTCAAAAGCGTTTTTTAAATAGTTGTTGATGATCTCGCTATTTAATCATTATATCAATAAAACATCACATGCATAATTTTGTATGAAAAATGGTTGAAACCAATGCCTTTTTAAAAAGCGCCCTCTTGTGTTTCAATGGCTCTTTTTGAATGATACCAGGCTTTTTACTTAGTCGTTTGTAATTTTGTATACCTTTCGAGCATGGTGGAGTTATAACTATTAGTTTATAATGTTACTGTGCAGGTTTTGGCTACTTAAGTTCAGCCTTACCAAAACTAAACTACCCCTTTAATGATTTATTTGACTTTTTGCTAGCATCACGCGTGGGACCAGAGAAAGTTGGTATTTTTTAACGTTGACTTTGAATGTGAATTCCTCTGAATTTATAAACAATATCAAAACATGATTGGTATGTTCTTAAAATGCATCTTGTGCTCTACTAGAATATGAAATTTCATCATCTCAAAAGTTAAGAGTTTCACACAGGGTCAGTTTGAAAAAAAATTGCTTTGTCACGCGTGGGACATGCAACGCGTGGGACATTTTTCTGCCATGCGTTTTACATAGGCCCGCCACCCAATATGCCCTTATTATAGATATTTCAAGAATTTGAGCTTGGAAAATGCTCAATTTTTGCATAAATGTTCTTTATGACATTTCTTAACAATATATAAAAACAAAAGTTGCAAAAGCAAAATTTTTCCTTATGTATTTCTTTGTTTTGGGAAATTCTTATGTATTTCTTTGTTTTTCAACTTCCATTTTTACATTTTTTTTTTGATGAAATCAATTATTCGCCATTGTCAAACAGTTATTGTTCTTAAAAGTATTTATTTGCAGTGATTCAAATAAGAAATAATTGAGTTTTTATAAATCATATATGAAAAACACTATTTTCCATAGGATTTGTACATAAATCACAAAATCATGCAATTTCTGGAATGACTTCCACTTTGAAAAAGTCATGTGACTTTGTGAGGGTCTAGCTGTTCATCATAAATTTGGTCTCAAAAGTTGCGCAAGACTTTAAAGAAAACACTTGTAAAGTTTCGGGCCAATATCTTTGCGCATTGCAAAATTATCGTGTATTTGCCAATTGGCTAAAACAAGATTTTAAAAAACCCATTGCTTTACTGTACAGATTGTCCCACACGTTACAAAATGTCCCACGCGTGACAAAATCTAATTGTAGAATTATGCTAATAAGGTAAATGTCCTTAACTTTTGTTGCTATGTTATGGATGTCCCCCAAGGTAAATTAGAACTTTGTAGAGTTTCAGAAAAATAAACCTTTCGATTAACGAGTAATCGAAACAATAAGATGTAAAAATGTAACGCGTGGGACATGCTGATTTTGGAACGCATCTAATTTGCATATTGAATAAGATAACAAGCTGAAAGTCATAATCCCATTTCCTTATGGTAATGACATCAGGTCAAGCCAATAATAAGTAAATAATCATTACAAGCATTTTAAATATGATTTAATTTGTCTTTAATTCAGATGTCCCACGCGTTATGCTGATTAACATATTATGCAAATATATTTGATTAATACTACTTATTGGAGCCACCCTTAAAATTTTTGTTTTCAAATTATCAAAATTCAATATCTCAGCTTTAAAATGACATCAAGTTTCACTTGATTGGGTGAAGATGAAAATTCACCCCCTTGGGAACAAATACCTTGGACTTGCCCCTGAACAGAAAATTTACTTGCCCCTAAATAACAATGTGAAAAAAAGAGAAAAAAAATAATAGTTCTTGATCTGCTTGACAAATTTCTCTCTTGTTTGTAGATGAGATAATTTATTTACAAGGAATTACAATTTTTCACTCATAGTTGAACAGAAATAGTAGTTGCCATGTTTTACGCGAACAATGCCGACCATTAATGAAATTTTACTTGCCATGTATTTCACTTGCCCTGGGGAACAGGGCAAGTGCTAGTGTCGAGCCGTGGCCTGATTATTTGTTTATAAACGAAACATAATTTGGAAGTCTAGTATGAAAAGTACAAGAGAATGAAAACCTTTTTCAGATTGTTTTGTCTAGATTAAGTTCTTTGGATTACAACTCCTTTTTCCTTTCTTATTTTGACACCCACAGTTGATACCGCTCTGGAGACCCTCTTCTCTCTGGCGGGTGATGTCCCAGGAGCTGACGGGTCTGGGGTTGACCTCGATATGCAGCGGGCCAGAGACCTGGTGTCCTACAGTTACAGCGAGGAGAGTGACAGTGAGAGTGAGGAAGAGGAAGAAGATGAATCAGATCATGACCTTCAGGGAGCATCATACCTTTCCAACACTTCAGATTCAAATGCGTTCAACAAGCCTGGTGGCGTCGGACTGGATGACATCAGTATACCACCATTCAACAAGAAGCCTCCATCCCGAACAAGCAACGGTGGCTTAGATGATATTGGGGGTCAGGTACCACCATTTGACAAGACGACCGTGTCAAGGACCAGTATGGATGATGTAAGTGACCCACCAGTCATCAAGGGTTTGGACACGGCCATCAAGTTGGCCAACAAACTGGACAGAAATGCCTTCTCAGAGGAGTCGGTGCAACAGGTCACAGCCGGTCTAGTGGCTTACAAGCACACGGGTGACGAAAACGATCTTAAACAACTCGGAAATCTGAGCGCAATTGCAGAAATGCTTTTGGAAATGGGCGTAAAAGAAGAGGAAAAGGAACTGGAGGAAGAAGCCAAACCGGTGAGGGTGAAGAGAAAAACTGTTCATTCACGGCTTCCTGTGTACAGTGTCACAGATGACAAGCTGGTAGGAGTCTTGACAAGTAGCAGTAGCTCAGAGAATAGCTCACAATCTGAATCAGATGATGTAGATGACACCGTGAATTCAAGAGGCACTACACCATCAGTCAGTGGAGCACCTGCTGCTGTCAATTTTGCAGCTAGGTCAAGGTTTGGTCAAGATGTTGCTCCTATGGAATCTCATAAAGAATCTGAACGGAGGTCTCCAAATAATGCAGACATTTCTCTGAATGGTTCAAATCGTATGAACAATGGTGACGTAGACAAGAGGAAAATTGCAGATGAAGTCAGCAACAACAAAGTCTTGCGGACATCTGGGCCGGCTGAAAACAGTTCAAAGGAAAACAGAAACAAGGCAACGTTGACCGTTAGACCAAAAGGCTCAAGAGTATGGAATGATTTGAAAGCCAGAGAAAATGCTGATGAGAAGGAGGAAGAGGAGGAAGAAGACAAAGATGAGGAGAAAAGCATCAATTTCAAGGAAGATGAGGCGGACTGTGCTGTAGATGACAGCAAGCAAAAGATGAATCATGGCAGCTCTACTGGAATGACAAGGAATTTTATCCAAAACGTCAGGAGTAGTAACAAGGATGGTTCTCAGAATGTTTATCCAGAGTTCAAAGTGCAGAAAGGAGCTGTTGCAGATAAGCAACCGTTACCAATGCAAAACAATTCATTCACGCAGAATTCAAATGCCCAAGATAAACTCAACATCCATCCCAACGTACAGCCTACAAGCACTTCGGGCAGTAGAAATCCTTTTGCTGTTTCTAATTCACCTCTTGATGTCTCCTCGAGCAAGGATAAGGGTAACCAAGAACCTGCTTTCCCAGATGGGGTAAGGGACTTTGTGCCAGGTTTTGGTTTCTCTGTTGGAAATCTCCAAGGTAGGAACATCACCCCAGGTCTCCTTCCAAGGACAAGTCCCTCAAACAACTTCTTCAAGCAGTTCTTCCAGAAAGACAACGCGCCGGGTGATGTCACAACTGTGAGACCACGTCCTCCGTGGGGTCCTCCTGGTTACGGCCACTCAACGTTTGTTAATCCCCTGACAAATGATCCACTGTTTACAGACCTGTTCTCTATTCCACCTCCACCAATCAACCCCACCAACCCACAAGGCATCCTTACCGTGCCAGAGATGCACCTTCCTCTCATCAGACCGACCTATACAGAGCAGGAGTCTGCGAGTCAAAGGCAATGGCCCCTGGTCCGCCAAACCAACTATAAGAGGACAGAGTACCCAACACCAACCCCGAAGCCCACAGAACCACTGCCACAGGGCAAGGTACTCTGTCTGATGAGGGGGTGTCCAGGCAGCGGCAAGAGTTATCTAGCAAAGTGAGTCGAGTTTATATGATTAACGAATAGAACAAATGACGATAGATGTAATGGTTACTTCAAGGATATTTTTCTACAGCTCAAAATGATTTGGGAAACAGACTTAACCCTAACCAGGCCGGGGGGGGGGGGGGGGGTGGAATCCACCCCCCCTCGACTTTTCGCGCGATAATTCCGCAACGCGCGCAGGTATTGCCGCGCAACTTCATGAGTTTTTTCATTGAAGTCTTGCGCAACTTTTGAGACCAAATTTGCGACGACCGGGTATACCGTGACCGTGACCTTTTGTAAGTGAGCGTCGGCCCGAAAATTGCTAAATTTTGTGATTTGTGTACAAATCCTATGGAAATTGATTTTTTCCTAGAATAGACAAAACCTTCATTATTTTTTATTTTAATCACTGCAATCATTTAATTTTGGGCTAAAAATTGTTGGATAATGGTCAATAATTTATTCCATTTAAAAAAACAATAAAAAACAAAAGTAAACAAACAAAGAAATACATAAGGAAAATGTTGGCTGTCGCAAATGTTCAAAACCTGTTAATTAAGTCATAAAGAATATTCATGCCCAAAATTAGCATATTCTGAGCAATATTTAGTGATTTACAGACAAAAAGGGGATTTCTGCATAAATTTGCATAATTAATAAAAAAATGATTATTTCCAAAAAAATAACAATGCAATCTTGTAGATTATGTTGCAAGCTATCTGCGTGCCAAATTTTGTGGCGGCCGCGCGTTCGACGGCCCCGACCAGAGCATAGCCAAAATAACCCGGCCTGGTTAGGGTTAAGAACAGCCTGATTGTTTTGTACATATGGAATGGTAGATGTGAATTCTATATAAAAACAAAATAAAATAGAGTTTACTAAGTAATTCAATAGTGTTACTTAATGAATGATAGTAACTTATCCTCAGGATATTTCCTGAACCACAAACATTGATTGCTTTACCCATTGCTTCTGTAAACTCTGTACTCTATTTCTGCAACTTTGGAAAATTCATTATTACTGGTAGAGCTTTGAAAGAATGTATATATCTTATATTTATTAATATTAACTATACTTGCGCTTGATTTTGCAGGAATTTGAAAGGAGATGGGGTGATACTGAGCTCTGATGACTACTACATGGTAAACGGGGAGTATCAGTTTGATGTCGACCTTGTGGGAGAGGCTCATGACTGGAACAAGACCAGAGGTAGTAACAAATATTACACAACAATCACTAAAAATGACATGTAAATAAACCCACAGACCGCCAGAAACATGCACATACTCAGTACTGAGTCTGATGACTTCTACATCAGTTTGAAATGAAACAGACACTCACAAAACACAATTTACACATTTCTAAACACACTGCTCATACACAGACATAAACATCATCAGTACTGATGACTTCTACATGAACCTGGTGAATGGGAGTATCAGTTTGAAATCAATATTGATGGAGTGGCTTGGATAACGGGAACGAGTTGGGAGGTAAAGTGGTTTATTTATGTATGTATGTAACAGACATGGTTGTTTGCCACATGTTTTTGTAGAGAGCTGGAATTTTAATGAACTTATTCCTAGAAAGCAGCAGAAAAACTAAAGCAGTCCTGGGGGTTGTTTCACAAAGATCCTAAGTTTAACTTAACTCTAAGTTGGACTTAAAAATTATGGAAAGCTGCTAAGTATCTTTAAAATATTTTGTAAAAGTTATTTTAAAAGGCATAAAATGTTGATTCAATCATTAATATTTTCTATTATCAAGGAGATTTCATGTTCTTGATTGCAGAATTTATGAAGAGTCTAAAATACTTGAATGTTTGCTTTTGTTTAATATATTTTATTTCAAGGCTACAAATGGCTTGCCATAATGTTTAAGTCCAACTTAGAGTTAAGTTTCTTTAGTTCTTTGTGAATATCCTAAAGTGGAGTGTCCTTTCCATCCGGTAACAATGATCATTAATTGTTAATTTTCCCCACAGCTGACGATCATCTGAAGAAAGGGACCTCACCCATCATCATTGACAACACCAACCTCATGAGATGGGAGATGAAGCCGTACGTTGCAATGGTAAGATATTGTAATGTGTCCATGCTCATCAACACCAAAACCCACAATTCACATGGAGAAAAATACACCAGCAAATACGGTATCCCTCCCTTGCCCTACCACCAGCATGAGATCTCGGCCGTCGAACTCGCGGCCGCCACAAAATTTGGCACGCAGATAGCTTGCAACATAATCTACAAGATTGCATTGTTTTTTGTTGAAAATAATCAATTTTTAATTAATTATGCAAATTTATGCAGAAATCCCCTTTTTGTCTGTAAATCACTAAATATTGCTCAGAATATGCTAATTTTGTGCATGAATATTCTGATTAACAGGTTTTGAACATTAAAAATTGCGACAGTCAAAATTTTCCTTCTGTATTTCTTTGTTTTTGGAATTTCTTATGTATTTCTTTGTTTTTTCAACCTATGTTTTTTATTGTTTTTTTCAATGGAATAAATTATTGACCATTATCCAACCCGTTTTAGCCCAAATTAAATGATTGCAGTGATAAGAATGAAAAATAATGAAGGTTTTGTGTATTCTAGGAAAAAATCAATTTCCATAGGATTTGTACACAAATCACAAAATTTAGCGATTTTCGGGCCGACGTTCACTTACAAAAGGTCACGTGACTTTAGAACGGTATACCCGGTCGTCGCAAATTTGGTCTCAAAAGTTGCGCAAGACTTCAATGAAAAAACTCATGAAGTCGCGCGGCAATACCTGCGCGCGTTGCAGAATTATCGCGCAAAAAGTCGAGGGGGGTGGATTCCACCCACCCACCCCCCCCCCCCCCCCCCCCAGCCTGGTTAGGGTTAACATTGTAAATATTGATTATCTTTATATATGGTTAAATACATTTCACAAGTGGTAGAGTTCCCCCAAGATTACTCGATCTCTTATCACAATAATTATATCTTTTTTGAGTTGATAGACTCAAAGTTCATTATTCATTAACTATTGATTAAACACATCATACACTGATGCTGATCATATGAGAGATCTATCTAGACATTAAACACTACTACAAAGACATAACACAATAATACTATGAGTTTATATTTCTAGATTTTCATTTATTAGGTGTAGGTTCCTATTGTTGTAGAGATAAACTGCATTTTTTTTGTTTGTTTGTTACAGCAACACACAAGTATGTGTGTGTGTGTGTGGTGGTAGGGGGGGGGGGGGGGGGCTGGTCCCAAATTCTTTTGAAAAAAAAAACTGAGGGGCTCGTGGCAATTTAGCCCTGACAATGATACTATGTAAAACAAAACAAAAATGTGGAAAATGTAACAAATCTTTGGGTATTAATTTGATGTTGGCTATCTTTAAAAGTAGCCCCAAAAATAAAATGTGTTAGCTGGTCCCTAGCACTGACATAGTTGCTATGAGTTTGCATAATTAATTTAATGTGTTCTCCTCTTGGTTCCAGGCCTTGAAGCACCAGTATCAGGTGGTTTTCAGAGAAGCAGACACTCCATGGAAATACAAGATCGGCGAACTGGCCAAGTAAGCCCCATTAACTCATATCAAATCTATTCAAATTAAATTTATATAACAGGATGTTTTCTCCATATATGCTCCAGCCTGAGAAAAATACGCACATGTTAATACTGATGAACAGGACATGATTGTGAACTATTATTTAACTATTATGAGTGCACATGACGTCTAGAATAAAAAATATTTAAAAAACATACATGTCTAATTTAGCTCTGGCAGTTAAGAGTAAGTTAATTAAAACTGTTCTCTCTTTTTCTTTGCTTTATGTGGAACTGTCATACATGGAACCACATTTATATAATACTAAACATTGCTTTTAAAGCATTATTAGTATTTATATATGAAATGTTTCATGTATAAATTTATTGTATTTATTCATACCCATAGGTTATGGATCAAACATATTGTACATGTTGGACATACTCATTTTACACCCAATATTCTATCGCACTTCTGAATTTAAAAAGTGAAAATCTAAATAAAAACTAACGTATATGCATAATCTATATCTTTCACTGTTTATTAACCCGTTCCCTTCGAGAATCTGGAATCCCCATAGAGTTTGTACATAGCCCATCCGGTTCTGGTAAGCAACAGATTAAGATTTTGTACATTTTGTTATTCCCTTTGTACCTGTAGACGGAACTCGCATGGTGTCCCAAGGGGGTCAATAGCAAGAATGTTGGACAGGTTTGAGCACAACGTGACCATAGAGAGCGTCATGAAGGCCCCTGACAAGAAGAAGACAACAGAGTATGTCGCAAAGGTCGATGGAGAAGAAGTGGACGAAGGGGAAACTGCCAACGGAAATAGGGATGCACCGTTGGATAAAGATGCTGCAAATGGAGATAGGGATGGAGATGTTGCAAAGAGTAGTGAGACTTCAGAATCTTCTGAACCAGGCTGGGAAGTAGCAGGGAAGAAAAAGGATCATGATCACAGACAGAGGGGTCAGCATTCGGGGCAGTCAAGGGGTCAGCCAAGGGGTGGAGGTGGTGGTCGGAGGAACATGAAACAAGAGAATGGTCACCAGGGTGGTTCACCCAGGAGAACCAACAACAGCCAACCTGGACGACATACACAGAGAGGAGGCCCTGTAGCAAGGATTGAAAAGGAGAAAAGCAATAGCCCCTTGAGAGGCATCGGGTCACCAACACGGTCACCCAACAGAAGAGGTGGTCAAAGAAGAGATGCACCTGAACATTTTAACGATTCTGAAGATGGTGGAAGGTGGATGACATCTTCTCCTAAGAGAGGTAGAAGGAACGGGGGACCCTCGTCTCAAGGTCAGGGTCTAGAGCAAAGGAAGAACAACAGAAGGAGAGAGAATCGGCAGCAGAGATCCCCTCAAAAGACAGGAGTCTCAGGTAGCATGGATGAAGCGGTTCAGTTCCTTCAAGAACTTGATGCAAGTGTCCCCAATCCAGCAGCTAAACTTGAATATGAAGTCAACACCATGAATACTGAGACTGAATTAAACAAGAGTAATGACAGTTGGAGAGATGATGATTCATGGGAAGCAGATAGATCTCAGAGTTCCAGAAGTAAGGGACAACTTCTGCAGAGACCCCAGGGTCAGAGAAGGGAGAAAACGATCAACAAAATAAATACGAGTGAAACTAACAGTTTTCTTTCTACAGAAGGACAATTGGAAAATTCTTCATCCTTTGAAAGAAAAGAAAGTTATTTGGGAGATTCAACAGGAACTACAGACTTTTCTGTATACCCAAGAAGTGACCTTTCTATGTCAGATTCCTCTAGAAACGATGACTGGAACACTGGTGAACAACAAAAAAGAACACTGAAAGATGATGTGAAACGTGAGTCAGATTCCTCAGGTCCTGGAGCAAGAAGGAAGGTCGGGAGATCAAATAGCATGAGTAAGACACCAAGGAAAATGGCAGCAGTGTTCTCTCCGCCCTCTGCCAAAAATGAAAAGAGAAAAACCACTCCGGATGCTCACAACACTGACGCTAGGCCAAGTACTGTAAAATCAGCCAACAATGACATTGAAGCAAGTGCCCTAGAATCCATCAACAATGACACTAGAACTAGTGAGTCAGAATCTGCTAAAAATGACACAAAGTCTTCTGAATCAGGCAAAATTGACAGCAAAACTGTTAACAATGAAAGGGAAACATGTGTTTCAGATCCTGTCATTAAGGAACCTACTGTAAATGATTTGGTCTCTGCCAACAATGAAACAGATGCAAGTGCTTCAGAATCTATAACTACCGACACCAGGACAAGTCCTTTAGAATCTTTTATCAATAACACTGATGCAAATGTGTCCGAATTTGACAAGTTTGACAACCGAACAAGCGCCTCAGATATTGATAAAAGTGTTGATGGAGAAGGTTTTCAAGAATCTACCAGCAAGGAAACCAGTGCAAGTGTCTTGGACAGTAGTAACGCCAGAACAAGTGCCTCAGAACTTGCAAGCAATGACCATGGAGGAAGTGCTTCAGAATTAGATTGGTCCAGGCACGATCCTTCCAGAAGCATTCCAAAGCCCACCTTCCCACTCATAGGTGAATCTCAAGAGCACTGTGTCGATGTGAAGGAAATGCATACAATGACAGACCCACAGGATCTGTCCATCCTGCAAAGGATTGCCGCTGGAACAATGGATGTTTCAGACCTTCCTCAAGGGTACATATTCAGATCGTTTCCTGCTCCTCTAAATGGAGACAAGTGGGGCCAGATTAGACAGAAAGGGTGCATGACAGAAGAAAAAGCACCGAGCAGGGGAGCATCACCTGTTCCTGTATCCGTCAAGCTCCACAAAGGGTGCATGACAGAAGAGGTAGATGTAGCGTCAACTCCGGAAGACGAGAAATTATCCATGATGCAGTTTTGTTTCCCAGATGCATCTGAAGAGAACTTGAGGCATATGTTGGAGACATGTGGTGGGGATGTTGAGTGGGCCACAAATCTTCTTCTGGACTCGATGGCCTCTGCATACCCAAATCAACAAGACGAGGGAGAAATTCAGACGTTAGAACATTCTGCTGGTGGAAATTCTATGGACCTGGACAATAACACTGTTGGAGGTATTGATTCTGGTCACCCTCTGCCAGGAGTATCTTCCATCGAACCCGAGAGTGAACAAAAGATTAGTGGTCCTGTTTTAGACAAAGATGTGCTACATGGACAAGAAACTGCAAAACAACCAGCGGTAGGAATTGTGTCACCATTTCAAAACGATCCACAGGAACCCTCAGGAACTGTAAGTGGTGCAATAAATACGTTAGACACAGGAAGCAAGAAAAGTTTGGCTGAAGAAACCATTGACATCATGGTTGATGAGAGCCAAAGATTTGCCAGTGAATTAGAGCATGCTTCTCAAATAGTTTTCAGTGATTCTCAAGAGAGGGCAACTGATTTGGCAAAGGACCCACCCGTTGAAGGGCATCATGGCATACATGCAAGGGAGCAGTCAAACAAGCTTTCAGAGGGTTTACCAATACAGACTGCCAATTTTGAACAAGAAGTTGAGACAATTGGTGGGACGCCTACTACTGATGAATATGTTAGTAAATCAAAATATGACAGCATTGAAAGTGACTATCCAGAATTTCCAGAGTTTTCAAATGACTTTACCTCCGGTATAACAGAAACTTTGGTCAAGGGCAGCAAGAAGGAGAGTACTGACTGCACCATTTATGAAGGCCTGCCGTCACTACTGTCATTTGATGTGGATAAGCAGTTTGTTGAGCTAGCCAAGGCTTTGGAAAAGAAGGACAGCAGTGATACATCTTTGGCAAATGGAACTGTTGTTAGTGAGGAAGATATACAGTCCAAGTCATCAGGCACAACCCAACTAGTACCACCTGTTGTGCAGGTGTTATCTAGTGGGGCGGGGAGTAATGTAGAAAACAACATGAAGGAAGATGTGTCATCTGCCAGAAAAACATCCATGACACAAGAGGAGACTGATATCCCATCAGCTTTGAAGAGTGGAGAACAAGATTTCACTTATGACCAACTGGAAGATGATGATGCAGCTTCAGATGTAGAGAGCGAAGGATCGACTGAAGACACCATGGCTCAGATTCCTCCTTTACCTACTGACAGTGCAACTTCAGAAAACATCAGTCAGGGAGACCAGCATGTCGTTGATTCTGAGGTAACTTCAGTCAATGGAAATGTCCCTCAAGACTCTCAGAGAACTAACATTGTAGAAACAAATACTCAGGATGTTGGTAGCCCTCTACTCGGTGACGAACTTCAAGCTTCCTCGTGTGCTGGAAATCTCAAAGATGACGTTCCTGGTCCAAAGAGTCGGGAAGGTGAATCTGCTATACATGATGATGCAACTTCTGAAGAGTCTGTCCATTCCAAGCCAAAAGAAAGTCCACCAGTAACTGAAGTAGAGGGATCCCAGGAGAGTTTGATACAGGCAGAAATCACATCCAGTCTTGCTTCCTCACAAGAGGAGATGACATCTGAAAGGGAGATGCCTGATTCAGACATACCCTGGAAATCAGAGTTTCTTGAGATCGAAAGTCAAGGACCAACAGAAGCCAAAGACCCGCAGGGTGACAACGTTGAGGATGGAGGAGCCCGTATCTATGACTACCTTGGAGGCATGGAGCTCCAGATGGATCCAGCATTTGCCCTCCAACTGCAGGAACTGTTTGGACCTGTGGGATTCCATCTACAAGCAGGTAAGCATTTTGACTACGTATTTTGTTAGATTTAGTTTCTTATATGAATATTTATCTGCAGTTTAACCTTTATGTTTTGTAAGTTTATTGCAAAATCAAATACAATTTATTTTCAAGATGTGATAGTATATTTGATTGGAAAAATAGTAACAGTTCAAAATTTCCTCAGCGTTAGCATTGAATGAGGTTTGATTATGGGTGCTGTATATTGGAGTCTACATGAGAAAACTGATTAGCAGGGGACCACCAGGCAAAGGACAACATATTATTATATGTTTTGGTACTGTTTTGTGATATCAAATAGATACCCAACATTTTGCAAAGGGTTGTGTAATTCATAAACAAGCAATTAATTTCCACCACTTACGGAACCACGGCTATCTCGTGGTTCCACACTGGCCAGGCATTTGCGAGTGCGCCAATGCAGTTCACGCGTACGTCAATAGAATCCCGGATGATTCGTTCGCTCTGCATAGAGCGCCGCTGGCTGTGCTCGCATAATAGTCTGCGCATTCAGACCGCATGACCGCATGGCTGAGAATGGTGATGCGTTTTCCAATTATATATTTTTTTCTGAAAGCATATTTTTGTGAACTAATTGATATGAAGGAATGGAATACTAAAGATGTTACCTTTCTATAAAAAGATTATTATTTTTGTAGGTTTGTATAAGTGATCTTTGGACTAGATATTTCCTTACAGATGCCCTGGCCCAAGAACACTTCAAGATTGATTACCATCTGGCCAGAGACCTATACTGGGCATGGTACAGTGGGCTGCCAGGGAATTTGAAAGTCCCTCTGAAACTCTTAATGTAATGTATGTATTACTGATTTAATTACATACAGATGCCTTGGCCTCAGAAGACTTGAAGGTGAAGATTGGCTACCAACTGGCCAGAGACCTACACAGGGCCTGGTCCAGTGGGCTTCAGGAGCGCTTCCAATCCCAGGAGAGACAGGTGGATGACATGCTACAGAGAGGTAATTTGTTTAAAGGCATTTAACCAATGGACTATGAGAGCTTTGGGTTACCTGTTATTGACTATGTGGGAATTTTGTTGGATTTTATGGGATTTCTTTAGAAATGAAATCTTCCAGAAAATGAAGATCTTTAATGACTTATCTTATTCCAAGAGGAAGGTATATCAAATACCAGTATGTGTGTGTATGAACTCATTTATTTAACTGATTCTGCATGGCTACATGTGTATACATTATTTCATGAGCAATGTGAGCAGTAGGTCTATGAGCAGTGACCTAGCAGGTGGAGGGGGCAGTAAGAAACTGACCCCATTATCATCCCCCTTTCATTTTTCCCCCCCTTGTGAAAATCCTTTCCCTCATTGCCATCCTGTCCAAGTGAGAAGATCCTGAAGGGCATGGCGTAGCCAGGAATTGTCCAGTTGGGGGACAGGGGCCACAGTGAGGGGGCACAAGGATAGTGTTGCCCGACTGAAACCATGACTGAGGCCCCTGGTTTAGTGCGAGGGGGGGGGGGGGGTGTGACCATGTCCAGGCTTTGGGCCAAATGCATTCCTCCTCCTCCCCCCCCCCCCCCAAGCACTCCTGTAGCTATTCCCCTGCCTTAAGGTATGAGTCAGCTGTTTGCTGAATCACATGATGTGACATATAGTCACATGACGTACATTAAGAGTGGGCGTTATTTCAATATTTTTTATAAAAAAGGGTACCAAGCAAATGTGTGCAGGAAGGTAAAGATACAGGGGAAGGATGTTTGTGTGAGTTTGTCTGTTTGAATGTTTGTAATTTGTATTGTAATATGTATCAGTGAGTGTTTTCATGATATGAGTCAGCTTTTTGCTTAGTCTAGGTTCTATACTCTGTATACACCTTTCCCCCATATACGCGTATAAACCCGGTGCATCTGTACGCCCGATGAACTGTACGGAAACAGAGTATAGGCAAAGTTGGCAAGGCGAGGGAATTCGTGTGGATTTTCACGGCGTGCATTAGTCTTCATTATGAGTTGCATTATGGACTTATGGCATAATGAACAAAGTGAGAATCCCATAGTAAAATGATAATGTGTTTCATTAGTGGGTGTATAAAAAGAGAAAACAACATTGATTACAAGTGTTTTACAATAAACTACTAAGTTTGAAGTGAAGATCTTCGGCTGACATTTGTAATTTGGTATGCAATACACAGACTACGATCTGAACCTTCAACACAGTCGGTGCGCTGTCTATCACTCTCGATGGGCGGAGCTATTGCCAACTTTACCTATACTCTGTTTCCGTTCAGATTCAACGGGCATAGATGCACCGGGTTACGCGGTATATGGGGGAAAGGTGTAAAAACAGAGTATAGAACCTAGACTACTTTTTGCTAGACCACGTGATTTGGCCGCCGTCCAAACTTTCTTGTCCAAACGGGTACTAAGAATGTGTAGGAAGAGGAAGTCTGTCAGGAAGGACAGCTGATGACGTTCATTCCATCTGACCTGCTGCCGCACTTTGTCAGGACTATTAACCCCTTCTTTACCGTCCTATTCATGAAGTGTATTACAATGTTCAGTGCTCTTTTACCAAGGGGTTAAACTTATATTGTATTGCTTCTCTGTGCCAGTAAAGGAAATTAGTGTACAAAATAGCTCATCATAGGTAATTGACAGATATTTTGTTTTTGCATATACTCTCCTGCATTGTTTTGATTTTTCCCACAAGCAAGCATACTGCTGATTTTCCCACCCTACTGTTTGGAAAGTGTGGGCTGTTAATGTTTGTGGCCTTCTCTGTATTGTATTGTACTACTGAAGACAGAATTACTGTAAAAAGGACTTTGAAACAAACATCAACAAAAAACTAATTGAAATGTACCCATCTTTCTTGTTATGCTCTCATTATTTTGTGTTGTTAATTTCATACATTGGATCATGGATATTGTGTTTATCTCCAGGCCTGGATACAGACTTAAAGTTAACTGACTGGTTTGACCATTCTTGATATCAGAGTAATATCCAGAGTCTATGGTGATTTCAGAATCTTGAAGGAAATAGATTGAAAATTCCCCATCTTTGCTCACAGAGATCAACTTCTAAATTTATCTGACATTTTTTGTTTGAATGTTGATGAGAATGTCTGCTTTTCGTCGCTACCTCCTAGATGCCGAGCTTGCCAGGCGGTTGCAGCAGGAGGAGAATCTGAAGAAACTTGCAAAGTCTCACCGGGACAACAAGAAGCCAGCCAAGTAAGTAATAACATGACTGGTATCTAGCATTACCTTTCAATTACATTACTATTGTGTAGCCTGGCAGAAATGCTCTCCAGGGAGAGAACAGTGACCCACATCGAGAATAGTAACCTTACAATAAGCCTACTAGTAACTTAGTAAGGTTACTGTAAAAAAGTGCATATTTGATGCTGGAATAAAATAACGTGTTGCTGTACAGAAACTGATCATTAGATTATAAGAATGTGTTCTTATTATGATAGTTAAATACTGTAGGAGTAGTAGCAACTGTAATGGTAACTGAGTTTAGAGTTTCTTCTGCCTGAATGGTCACCAATTAATTTCCTATCACGGCCAACTGTTCTTAGCATTCAGCTGCCTGTTGTTATTTGTGTTATTATTTTCCACTATTGTCATTGTTATGGTTACGAGGAGGTAGCTTGATGAGCTGGGGGTCGTGGGGGAGGGGATAATCTGCTCCTTGTCCGTCAGAATGAACTTATTGTCTTACATTGATTTTTGAATAACTCACTTATCATTTTATATATTGGATTTGTAATCCCAGGTTTGTAGCTCCAGGATCACCCAAGAGGAGCAAGAAGCAGCAGAGAGAGAATGAGAGCCCCAAAGCTTCCAGCAGGACGACCAAACTGGTCGGTCAAGGGCTGAGGTAGCTTGATGATCTGGGGGCTGTGGGGGGAGGGGACGATGGGCCCCTAGTCCGTCAGACTGAACTTATCATTTTGTTTATAATAACAAATCATTTTGTATGTATTGTATTTTAAATCCCAGGTTTGTAGCTCCAGGATCACCCAGGAGGAGCAAGAAGCAGCAGAGAGAGAATGAGAGCCCTACATCATCCAGCAGGAGCTCCCCCAAACCAGCCAAGAGGTCGGCCGTACTGGTCGGTGGAGCGGGGCTGAGGCAGCTGGATGAGCTGGGGGCCGTGGGGGGAGGAGAGGATGGAGAGGGGCGGATGGGCCCCCCTGGGGTTCAGAGGATGGACGTCCCTGACCTGGCTCAGATCATGGCGGAGGAGGAGATCATACAGAGGAAGGATGAGCAAGAGGTAGGATGATAACCAATTCTCACTGTCACGTTTAGGCCAGGATGCGCAGCGATAGCTGCCTAGATATTGTCGTGTAACTCAGTTTATTCTTCTCTAGTTTAATGCTGCATATAACCAGGACAATTTAATATGTAATAATAATAAGGTATTTATAACGCGCATATCACATATGTCTCTATGTGCTGTAAGAAATTGAAATAGAAGAAAGAAAGGTTAAGCATACAATACTGCGTATTAATTTTTACTATATCAATTTAGTATGATTGTGACCAACTCTAACTTACCAAGATGCCCAAGATAGCTGCCTAGCTATTGTTGCACTTACTGAGGTTTACCGTATGTGGCTTGTTTCATTCCACTTTAGTTTTTGCATAGAAACAAGTATTCATTTTGTGTTCAGATAGGTTAATATGCCAGGTCACTGCAATGAAACCCATAGCAACAGAGTTGATGTGTTATCATTACAATGTGTACAATATATGCATTTATTTGTACAGTTTTGCAAGTCCATCTGCATCAAAAACTTGTATCATATTGTGTTGATATAATTTACAATTATTTTTTATAACTTTCTCAATTTCGGATATGTATCTCATCTCATCTCATCTCATCTCCTAGATTGGTTCCTATGCCAGTCCACTGCGAGCAAACACCATAGCAACCAAGCTGAAACGGGATCAGCTGTATGAGGCCTTCCCTGATGTAAACAGATCAGTTCTCAATGATATCTTCATGGCTAACAAGTAAGTTATTTGATACTTCAGTTAAACCTATTTATAAAGACCACCGAAGGGAGTGGTGGTCTCTATAGACAGGTTTATTTCATGTAAACTGCATTCAAGGGATTCAAGATTATAGCCATGTGGTCTTTATCGACAGTATTTAAACAAAATACAAATGTGGAGTACAAGGAGTAGAAGTTAATTCATTATATGAATGCAATAAAGAGACATTTGATTCACACAGAAATTAACTGAAATATTTTTAACATGGATTACTTAGTTTGATGCATCGCAAAGCTGTTTCAAAAGGCAAATGCTTTTTATTAGAACATGATGTTGTAATAAACAAATATATAACAAAATGCACACATGTGGGGAGGGGAAGGGTGGGGAATGATTGCCATTTATTGAGAATTCGGAGAACCAGCCCCTCTGAACTCAAGTTTGAGCCATTCAAATCCTGTTATATTAAGTCTTATCCTGTTCAATCCAGTTGTATTATATCTAGTTTTATTTTGTTCATACCAGTTATGACTTGCAGCAGACTATGTGGGAGGTGACAGCAGTGTATGGAGAGTCCACAGACTCATCCAAAATAATATGATTTCTGGCCAGTCATATCCAGTTCAATCCAGTTTGCAAATATCTGGTTTGTTTATTTTGTCACACCAGTTATGATTTGCAACAGACTATATGGGCATTGACAGCAGTGATTTGAGAATCCCCATACATAACCCAACTTATTCAAGTTTTAGCTAGTCAAATCCAATTAAATCCAGTTTGCTATTATCTAGTTTGTTTATTTTGTCCATACCAGTTATGACTTGTAGCAGACTATGTGGGAGGTGACAGCAAGTGTATGGAGAGTCCATGGACCTATCCAAAATAATCTGATTTCTTGCCAGTCAAAGTCAGTTAATCCAGTTCAATCCAGTTTGCTAATATCTAGTTTTATTTTGTCCACACCAGTTATGATTTGCAACAGACGATGTGGGAAGTGACAGCAGTTTATGGAGAGTCCATGGACCCGTCTAAGAATGTCTTCAGTGATGAAGCGTTCACCACAGTACAAGGCAAGAGGATCAGCTCTCCACCTCGAAAAGGGGTATGTAAAAAATGTTACTTAAAAATGATTTTTGTTTATATTGCCAGACATAAAAATTGATGGGAGTGGTGAAAAATCAATTGGACAAAAAAAAAAGAGAGAGAAGGTACCTAAGCTACCACCTGTTAATAGCAGCAACCAACCTTATAATGGCCACTAAAAGTACATCTGCTACAGAGGAAACAGTGTTATAGAACCTGTTTAGAGTGGCCACTTTGCTTGTTTACCTTGAGGTGGTCACTATACCAGTACCGCGCAGGGGCAACACTCCACTACAAGCAGAGAGGCCATATCACCACAGGACCAATCAAATTTTAGGTCATCTCAATTAAGCCCTACCTCAGTCTGAAGTCATATAATTCAAGTCCTTGAAGGATAGAATTGACATAATTTAAATGTATTAATCTTTTCTGTTATTTCTCTAGACTAATGATGAATGGTGTGAATCAGCTGATAGTCACTACCAGTCGACAGAGCAGCCAGAGGCCATAGCAGAGAAGTCATACATGTACTTCAGCATATTATTCAAGTCCTTGTCCAAGTAATAATTCAAGTCCTTAAAGGATAGAATTGACACAATTTAAATTATTGACTTTCTCTAGACCGACGATGAGTGGTGTGATTCGGCCGATGGTCACTACCAATCCACGGAGCAACCAGAATATGAGGATTACCGCGCAGAGGCAACACTCCACTACAAACAGAGAGATGAATGCTTCAAGAAGGCTGCAAAGGCATACCACGCCGGACAGAAGGAGCTTGCATTACACTACTCTAACCAGGTAATCATTTTGATGATGATGATGATGGTGATGGTGATGGTGATGGTGATGGTGATGGTGATGGTGATGGTGATGGTGATGGTGATGGTGATGGTGATGGTGATGATGGTGATAATAATGATAATTATAATGATGATGATGATGACGATGATGGTTATAATAATAATAACGATTATGGTGATGATGGTGATAATAATAATGATAATTATAATGGTCATAATGAAGATTGTCATCATTATTATGATGATAGTGATATTGGTGGTCGATGGTGAATGTAATAATGATGATATTGATAATGTTGGTGTGGTGAGGTGGTGGTGGCGATAATGATGATGATCATGATGATATTGGTTGTGGTAATGCTGTTAATGAACAATTTTTGTGATTGTGAAGTTTATGTTTCTTGTGGTGATTATAATGATTCTGATAAAGACTCTGTTCTTTACTGTATATTTCTGTATCATTCTCACATAGGGTCATCTTCATTCTGTGAAGCTAAAGGAGGCAAACAGACGAGCAGCTGAACGCATCATAGACCAGAGGTTAGTAGAACTCCACTACAAATGTTACAATGTCCTGCATGGTTACATTAACAGTTTGATCATTAGAATTTGTAATAGAAAGAAGGCATTCCATTTCTTTTCTGTTGGGCCATTTTCACTGTTGTCATTATTGAAATAAATGTTTTCTTTTGACAAGTAAAAAGCAACAAATAATAACATGGTACTTTTGCTTTCTGGGTATATACATGAGTCACTGTGAAAACCGTCACAAATGCATTATGGTAGAATTAAGCTGATGACCTTGTGAATAGAAGGGCATGCTTCAGGACCACTGCAAATTTAGGTCAAATCATTCAAATCCTACTTCAGCATGAAGTTATATTTCAAGTCCTTGTTTTATTTTATCATGTTTTGTGTCTGTACGTTTGTCCTGACCATTTTTGTACTTTGGATATATTGAGAACTGGTTGGGTTGGATTGACAAATCTTTTCCTTTGTTTGTTTTGCAGGAGAAAGGAGACGGGAGACAACAAGCTGGATCTTCACAACCTCCATGTAGAGGAGGCACTGCAAGCCCTGCAGGAGACTCTGATAACCAAGGAGCAGGAGTCCTGGGAGGGCAGGAGGGGGAGATACATTGAAGTGGTGACGGGCAAGGGCAAGCACAGCCGGGGTGGGGTAGCCAAACTCAAGCCAGCCGTGGAGAGGTTCCTGCAGCAGAAGGGCTACAGGTTCCACAACCTCAACGAGGGATCAATGAGGGTCTACCTGTCATAAAGGAACTTTTGACATTAATAAGGGATCACATGACAGTCATGAAGGAACACATGATTATCACATGATAATCACATGACATACACCACTGGTTTACTCAAGCCAGCCATGGAGAGGTTCCTGCAGCAGAAGGGCTACAGGTTCACTAACCTCAATGAGGGAGCCATGAAGTATCACATGACACTTGTGAAGGATCACATGACAAGCATGATGATCACATGACATACACTACCTGTAAGGCCCGGTCACATACGGATGCCCAACGAATAGAAAATTATTATTTTGCGAAATCAAATTATCATTTTGCGAAATCAAATTATCATCCGGTGGTGATAGTTGTCTCCATAGCTTCATGCACAAAACATTCTGTCAGATAGAGCAACGAACATCGCCTGACAAGGAACGGACAAGAAACGCATAAGAACAGAGACAAACGGATTTAAAATGTTACTCTTTTGTGTCGTTTTGTTTTGTTCTGCTCCTCGAAGTCTCTGTCGGCTCACCTTATATGTTTTTAGTAACTTTTACTGGAAGCAATTCAAACTGTAATGTACAATTTATTGTTATTTTTTAAATTACGATTATAAAGTATTATTCGAATTGTTTATGAATTATTATTCAATTGCTTTATTATTACTCGAGGGGTCCACAATCTACAAGCACTGCTTTTCAGTGGATCCCTCCATTTCCAAACATATCATTTATTGTATATGATTCTTATTTTCATTGTACATCTGTTTAATTATACCATAATGTAACCTTTGTTTTGTTTTGTACAATGATATGTATATTGATTTATGTTGGAAATGAAATAAACTAAACTGAAACTGACACTCTCCGTCGGGCATCCGTTTACGCTATCCGGTGATATAACACATGTTTACCATATAACACAGCTTACAGGTTTATCATTATGAACGAATGCATCATCAGAGTCTACAGGTCATTGAGGATCATCTTGAGTCATGGAGGAACACATGATGATTACATGAAATGCACTATAGATATAATCCTCAAAGAATTTTGATGAGAATCTAGCTGTATTAGAGGGTTGTCTGACAATAGTTATGAACACAAGGCGACCAAGTGTCTTACACCAAACTCTAGTTAACCATTCTCAATGAGATGTCTACGGGAGTCTGCCTGTCCAGAAAGGTCGTTTGACAATCAAATGAGAAACAAAGCCTGCAGTTGTACTTGCACGTCTAACTGTCATGAATTATCACATGACAAATGCATGATGACAAGCTACTGGTTTACTATTTTTAGTATTTCTACCAGCATTGAAGCATCACATGACAATAACATGGTGACTTGAGGGAGAGCTCATCGGTAGTCCTGCACTTCGTTTTCACCCATACAGACTCAAGTTGATCCTTGAGGGGCCTCAGATATTTGTCTTTTTACAAACGTGTATCAACATCTATCCAAGAGCTGGGATTTGGTCATGAGGAGTCAATGCATCTTTTCATGTCCATGTGTCCACACCTATCCTAAAGCTGGATTGTGGTCTATGTAATACTCACGATATTTAAATACTTTAGCTTTTTGGCCTTTTGTTCTTATGGCACTTTGCATTTTATCATGTTACATCTGTGATTGATTATAGACTTGAGATAACTGACAGAGATGTTTATTTTTGAAATCTTGATTTTAACTTCCACTTTGAGGTGTTTTGGAAATTATGCTCATAATTTATTGGATTGTTTATTTTTCATCAAGTAATAGTGATTTTGTGAGGGTCCAGAAAGTTGCTTTGGTATGGTTATCACTGTGCCAAATTCAGTATTTGAATTAAATTACTTTATGATTTACCTGTTTGGTGACTTTCAATAGGGCAGATCGAGCAGCAGCACCAATTTCTATATATGCCATAAATTAATATACATGTATTGATGAGAAGTTTTGTAATAATGAGGTCAGCCATCTTAGGTAACAAAGTGTCTACATGATAATACTTATTCCGGCTAAAAAGACAGAAGTAACCAGTAACCGGTCACTAGTAGTATAATGCCCTGGATGATCCAGGATGCAATATTACTGGTGACTGGTTATACTATGACTGGAATGTCAGGCGACCCTTTAGTCCTGATATAAATAATAATAATAATAATGGTGGCTACTTATATAGCGCACATTCCATCTTTCGACGCTCGCGGCGCATCACTATTATTACCCCGGTCATC
The DNA here is from genome assembly GCA_037951105.1 of Echinarachnius parma. NCBI lineage: Eukaryota > Metazoa > Echinodermata > Echinoidea > Clypeasteroida > Echinarachniidae > Echinarachnius > Echinarachnius parma. Next base: position 26,493 of record JBAMJV010009603.1, read on the forward strand.
GGAAATAGAGGTATTGTATGGATACTGAAGAGAAATAATTAGAATATATCCGGTGGCTTATGACAACCATCAAAGGATTAATGAAATTCCACAGGTGTGAAACGGTTTAACTGGTTACTGGTAAATTCTGTCTTAAGCCCTGACTAAAGTTATGCCACTGATGAGAATTTTGGCCTTTATGACATAACTGTCTCGACAGATTGTTTCCATCTTGAAATCAATATATTGGCTAATTTTTCTCTCAAATGGCAAAATATTTGTTCATTCAATTGTGACTTGTTACTAGCAACAGATAATCGTTTTTGTTCTTCTTCAAATCATTGTCAAATGCTACTCCAATCATTACAGTTGTGGTAAAAAGTTGTTGTCCAACTTAGAAGTAATGCACCCTTTTATATTACTTGGTAAATAGTGTATATCATTATTCTGAATTTTTATAGAAATGTATGTATACAGCATTTGTGTTATCTTAAAGTTATCATTTGAATACAAGTACATCTGCTTCAAAGAAAGAATACTTTTCGTGTTTTATTCTAAGGTTGTTTTTGCAGATGAAAGATCCGTTCATGAATGATAATGTTCTGTAACATATGGCGAGTTGTTGTCACACTTTGCCTTTATAAATGCAGTTGGCTTTAAGAAATGTTTTTATTACAAGGTTAAAAGCCTACTTACTGAAAATAATATTGTTGATATTGGCTTTGGTACAGAAGGTATCATCTAGATATCAACTACCTGGTAGTAGTTAGAAGAAAAAAAAAAACTTTTAGGATAACTGAATGTTCATCTAGTTGCATAACAGTGACATTTCTATAAATGGATGTTTAATTTGATTGTCTGTGGCTGCATATAACTTATGTAGATTCATTATTTTTCTATCTGAGCAAAGTTTTATTCTTTATAACTTCATTTGTAAATATGTTGATATGCCAAATTACTATGCCAACTTTAACTCATGTTGATATTTTAATAAACCATAAGGTTTGTCAAATTTACTTCAAAGTGGTTATCATCTCCTTTTATGAAAATGTAGTGTCTATAATTCAAAAAATGTAACAATAATTTAGATAATGAGAGTTTGTCCCGAGTCTGTATGAGAAAGAGAGAGAGTGCTTACGATTTATGTTTTAAAGTCTCTAGTTAGTGTACAAATGTGTGAATAAACAAACATGAAATCACACAGACTTGACACTACAATTCACAAAAAAACAAATATACTTTCAAAACAGTGTAATGTCCGATATGTAGTCAAAATAAGACATGCATGTCTACTACTATAATATTTATTTGAATATATACTTCAGATATTTGAGAAAATAATTAAAATGGGTCTTTTCCTCAGGTCCCTAGAGCTTAAGAAATCTGCAGGTACTATACAGCACAGAGGGGTCAAGTTTTGTACAGAGCATTCACATGATAAGATCTGAATCAAAAGAGATGGAATTTGTACAGGACCTCTGTGGCATTTGGACTAAAACTTGAACACAATGAAGTGTGTACCTTGTCCATATAATTACACAGCATATACTGGTAGTCACCTGTAAATGGGACCCATTGCACAATAAACCTAACACAAAAAGTAAGCCCCCACCCCCTTAACAACTCATAATTCCATAACCGATATTGTTTTAAGATGTCATCTTACCACAATTTTTGTACAATCAGAGATATTCATCACTTCAAGGCTGAATGAGCCTAGGCAGCTGAGCATAATTATATTAACGACAAAATTACCCAAGTCACAAGAACTTGTGCATGCCTGTTTGTAAATTGTTGTGAAATGAACAGCGCTGAATGCATTGATTATGGTTTGTGGCACATATAGTTAAATACATTAATTGCAATAGTAAAATAGTGCAATTTGAAATACTCAATAAACTGCAATAACGATATTACTTCTGCGAAATTTGAATTTTCAACCATGAAGTAATGGTTACCTCTTATTTTTGTACACATCGTTTTCCTAACTACCATAGAAATATTTTGGCTTGATCTTGAAACGATTCTTGGTAATGAAATTATGAGCAGTATATTTTAAGGGGGAGGTGGGACTTACTATTTGTGTTGGGTTTAGTACCAGAAAAACAAGAACAAACAATATGTTTTATTATTTTGGTGTTCAAGTTGAATAGGTAAGCCAGAACAACCCATGCAGAAGCGAGGGTAGGAATTTTTAAAGGGGTGCCGGGGCACCAGGGGGGGGCCTTGTGTTTTTGTAAGGGGGCATATAAGGACATGACAGTGTTGCGTGCCCGAACCCAGCAGGGATCTCTTGACGCGTAAAGCCTCAAATTTGGTACAATCTTCCGAAAACCTGATTACGTCCGTCGCTCCATGGGCTAACTACGAACTCCCTTATTATAGGTGGGGGCCGGGGGTAGATCGACAAATCTATCGCTTTCATGGCCTTTTTGACATTATTATTGTTATTTTCACTGTCGGCAAGCTAGAATGCCGTCAGTGAAAATAACAATAATAATGTCAAAAAGGCCATGAAAGCGATAGATTTGTCGATCTAGGCCGGGGGCACCATTTAATCTTTGTGCAAGTGGGGGTGGGGGTTGACCATGCACATAGAGTTATACCTATATATAACTCTATGACCATGCATTACTAGTATAGTCATTTTGCAGGCAGCGGGGGGGGGGGGGGGGTAATTGGGTGACTGTGACCTATTGTTCTACCAGGTCCAGGATGGCCGGGGTACACTGTAACCATTTAAAAAAAAATTTTACCCAAAGCATGATTTGTCATTTGATGGTAGCCGGGGCACCTGGGACCAAATATCTTCTTCTTTTTTTTGGGGGGGGGGGGGGGGGGGGGGGCATGCGCATGCCCCCCCCCCCCCCCCCGGCCCCCAGCCTGCCATCGAATCCCGGATTTTTTTAGGGGTCGTGTTTATACGCGCGCGCGCGCAGTCTTTTTAACTTCATGAAGATAACGCGTTCAAAATCTCAACTCAAGAAAGATTGAAGATGTCAAGCTATGTTGGGGCTCGACTTCAAATCACCACCAGAGATGGGAAGTATGAAGGGACACTTCGCTCAATTGATCCAGTTACAAAGATGCTTTCGTTGGAGCAAGGTATGATCTGGTAGTAGTAATAGAAAGGTGATATATAAGCTAATTAAATTGTGGCGTCCACCTGCTTAGCATTGTTCTCCACAGTCCCGCGCGTTGCTTTCTGTGTGAGTCGTGCAACTTCGTCCTCCTCTTCGAGTTCGACTTTGTCTAGTTACTTTGAGCGCGGGCATTCTTTCCCGCATTCTTTGACTTGTGTGTGGCAGTTAGTCTTAAAATAGAAGTTAGATAAAAAATATGAAATAGTATGATGGGATTGGTGAGATTGGCATTGCATTGCCATTGGGTTGGGAGCATTGATTGAATTTGGACTGTCTTGGTCGGAAGTTGGAGTTTGTTTTTGTTTTGAACTTTTTGATATTTCGGCCTGTTTTCGAAACCATTTCTGGGGCTTTCGGTTTCGGATTCCAAACTCAAAGTTTCATTTTTATCGGTAACTAAAAAAGGGGGCATCAAAGTTATTTTTCCCATTCATTTGATATACTTTACGCAATTTTTTTTTTTACAGCTGCTTGTACGCACACAACACTACATTGTAATGCTGCGCTATACGGGAACAATGTGGGACAGTACAAAAAAAGTTTGTCAAAATTTCACACAAAATTCTTATCTTAAATTCAACAAAATCAATCATGACTGGCCCTAAAAATGATACAAGTGTTATATGAACTTACCAAAATGGTCCAAATTATTCTTCAAATGTCGAAAAAAATGGAAAATCTGCAGTTTTGGAAAATAAAAAGACTGAGAAAATCTCAGTCGTGATCCCTCTCGAAAGTGTTGCTGCTATCTGGATGACCGTCATGTATTTCCCGCAAGCTTCCCACACCACACGTGTTACCGTATCCGAATTCTGACACGGCGTATCCGAATTCTGATACGGCGTATCCGAAATCGGATACGGCGGGCATGCTTGCAGATCGCGAGTTGGCTTGTTTTGGACAATAATAAGCGGCCTCCGCATGTTGCGGGCGGGCTTTCTTTGTTTACGATGGGACATCGAGCAGGAAGAGAAATAAATGCAACTTATATGACGATTTTTGTAAGTATGACTTATCATTTTGAAAATGAAATTTTGTACAATAAATCATAAAATCAGCTTCAATCTAGGTATGCAATTTTTTACTTTAGATATGCTGTTCTTTTCTCTCTGTTTGTAGTTCAAATTGTGTCCCGTAGATTTTTACCACTGTGAGCAGTAAATGGTCCTATCAGGACCATTTACAATACATTGTAGATGTGCTTGTACGCACACATAGGTCAATTAGCATTGGTCATACGTGCGCCTTATTTTACAACATGTTCAAGCCCGTGCAACAAGTTTGTGTTGCTATTTTGGTTTTGACAGTGGTGTTGGTGGTGAATGTTGTAGAAATTAATAAAGTTAAACTACTATACATACCAAATATGCTATTTTTGTTGTCCTTTCTCTTCACTTTCCTGGCATTTGAGCTCTTTTTCTCTGGAAAAAAATTAGTAAGTTCCAGCACACCCCGAATCGTGTTCCACATGTACACTGAATTAAAAATGTACATAAAAACAGTGAGCCATCTATTGACAAGAATCGCACAGGAACGTTACTAGCGCTTGCTAGATACATGACGCCAAAAAAGGTTCATTATTCTTCTTTCCAGATGTTTTTTATTTGTTTTGATCTACTCCGTGGTTTCTAAAAATGTTGCGCAGATTTTAATATGTGTACGTGTTTAGCGCCCTCTTTCAGAAAAAAGAGTATACGGCTTGTGTTAAGGCTAAGCACGTCCGTGCGTGCTATTGTTCCCCAGTGCAGCCTGTTTACTATATACGGTTAGCTTATGATCACCGTATGCGGGCGCGGCGGGCGCGTCGTAGCTTCACTTCTTCAAAGATGGCCGAGCTTCGGGTAGGAGTCAACAACTGACGAAAAGACATTAACATTTGTAAGTAATTTAACCATTGCAATGCAGCGAATGCTAAATGAAAACACGACTTAATATGTCGTGTACAGCAGTGTCTGTATACAATGTTTCATGAATGTGGAATGAATGAGTTGACACCGATAATGTCGGGCAGGTACATGATGCATACACGAGTTCCTATATGTTGCGTGTAAATGGTCCAGTTCACTGGACCTATTTACTAGTAGATGTGCTTGTACGTAGCTTTCAGTTTCATCATAGTCATTTTACAGGCATTTTCAAGCATGCACAAAGGCAAAGCCAAGAGGAAAGTATCTGCGTGAACTTGGATGGGCCTCGTCCTCATCGACATCAAGTCATTGCCCTGACCATACGATTACGATGGTGCTGCCGTGAAGATGCAAATCATTGCATTGATCATTAGGTCAATCCACCTCAGGCCTCAAATCACCAAAAAATCAGACAATTTACACAAAATGTTCCCCAAACTCAAAGTCGAACTAGTGTCTCACAGAAAATTCTGAAAATATTTCGCCCCAAGGTCAAAACAAAAGGTAGCTAAGATACAGCCTCACCTAGTCACCTAGCAACCAATGCTAGTGATGTTCCTGTAGGAGCGTTTCAGCATATCCAACCGAAGTACCGAAGTGCCAAGTCTTTAATTTTAAAATATGCTCAATATCAGTTGCCTATTATACACTTTGTCAACTTTATCAATTGTATGACGCACCTCATGACCCCCGGGAATAGTGTGTCATTGGTCCTATGTCATGTGAGTCGGATTTCGGTATTCATTTCATTTTAGTTTATTTACATTCTTCATAAAAACATCAAAAGATACAATACATAAATTATTATATAATATGATGACGTCATAATGAAGGTAAATTGAGCATTCCCATTGGTTGATTACCGATGCTTAATCCGGTATAATCAATGGTAAAGTTATAATACATTATAACTTTTCAGTATGTACAAACTAACCATAGAGAGCCAAACGAGCTGCGCAGGGGATTGCCTTGGAGTGCGTAATGTGCTCTTGTGCGCTTGTTCTTGAATGGGGAAAATGCGCAGAGCGCGCAATTATTTATAATACGCGCTGGCACTTAACACAGTACGCAGGGCCGACAATGGCAGGAAAGAACACTCACAATTTGAGCAAGGTCAATTTGGGTTTATCAACATGATAACAATATCAGTTCCTCAAAATAATCATATTATATAACAAATAGTACATGCTTCTTGTCGTTAAATATTCCACAATAGACACCTCTACATTTTTAATTTCTCTCGTGCGATTATATTGCACTCGGCCTGCGGCCTCGATGCAATATAATCGCTCTCGAGAAATTAAAAATGTATCGTTGTCTATTCTGGTATATTCAACTCCAAACCATGCACTATTTGTATAATAATAAGTTATACAAAATAAATGTAAAACAGAATTAAATAGCAAATTAAATCAATTGAGAATGTGGGGCCAACTTAGAAGAGCAGAAGCCTTATTTAGTGTTGACACCGATTAAGAAAGGAAAATATTATAATGCAAGAGGAAGTGTTTTTGAAATAAAACCAATGGACACTTTAAAATCAAATAATATTTTACATATTCTAGTCAGTGTATCCTACAAATATATCCTATTCATACAAATTCACACACTCAAGTACAGGTACATACACACGCATGATCTAAAACAAGTTTAAGCCTTAGGCTTAAGTTTTAAGTGAACAATTTAGTTATTACAATGCATGTTTATATAATAGGCCCATACATTCTAAGAGGAATGGTAAAATCCAAAAGTGGTAATTTAATTCTTTTAATCTGGGGGATGTTTTTTTTTCTTATTTCTTTTATGCCCTACATGGGATTAGGGTGACAGTTACAGTCCTACTGCTAAATATAGATTCCTTGTAATCTTATACCCCTACCCTAGTTCACCATTTTCTTTTGTGTGTTGTTCATCTTCTCACAGAAAAAAAAAATGTTAAGTAAAAATATCATGTGTTGAAGAATAGTACCATGCATCATGACCTTACATGCCACTAGGATCAGCAATGGAATGGTAGCTGATTGGTAATTGTTCTAGTTGCTTGGCAGATGATATGTCTGAAAAGTGACAACCCCAAAAATGTGATCTGCATTTGTGGAGGAGTGCCTCTACTACTAGAAATCTTTAGTGAATTTGTGGATGAAAGCTAAGATTTTTTTTTTTTGCTGCACTTATTATTGTAACTCACTGACTAACAATGAAACAATGACACAGCAAAAGTGAGAAAGAGGACTTTTATGAAAGGAATCAAAAAGACACTAACAAAAGAAAGAAAGTAAAAAAAGGAAAGACTGTATTGCCTAAGGCTAATGAATAATACCAATATATGATTTACAAAAGCACTATTTCTGTTTCTAGATAAGATTTACTAATTGCTCTCATTTCTTTCGGTATTCCAGCCAAAGCATTACCATCTGGTCAGAAGTACCTGGGCCTGCTGAACTTTTATGGACAGGAGATAACAAACCGTAAGATCTTACAATAAGCGTACACTTGACACTTAATACAATATTTTGATCAGTTCACAGCATTCTCCTATGAGATGTGCCAACTTCATGACAATTCAATTGCATAAAGCATCATTGTTTTGGTCATGCCTGCATGCTGTGGGCACATTTCAGAAGAGAATGCCAATTTCTCTTTTAAAATTACAATTCACCCAGCTTCTTTTTGTTGAGATTTCATTAGTATTGCATGGATTAATGCTTGAAAATTTGCAATTTATTTTATACAATATATTTGTCTTGCTCGTTCATTTTCAAAAAGAATTCACATGTTCACCTAACAAAGTAAATTTAATATTGATTATAATATGTCAACTAGTAAGATAGAAATGTCAACATTTCTTTGAAAAGGCAAAAATACCTTTAAGAAAGAACTTTCATAGACTGTTGAAATTAATAGTAATAGACAATGACATGAGAGTCAAATGTTGTCATTGACAGTGCAAGTGCTGGAGGAAAATGACCTCCCCCAACAAGTAGCTGAAATACAGAAGCAACAACAACAAACAAAGAAACAACAGGCAGAGAGTGGTTTGCAGTCTCAAGGAGCCACAAGCAAAGAACCACATACTGATGAGGTGTTTGATAATTACCAGGTGAGTAATGTTGCAAACCTAATTCAATGCTCAAAATTAGCACAGGTCCAGGGGTTCTAAACATTAGCTTCGGCCCACCAAATTTAATTGATGCTTAATTCTTTCTGGCCAAAATGGGCAACTATATATAGCATGAGATTAATATTTTTCTTTGGGGCCACCAGATTCAGGTTTTGAGACACTAGAAGTTGAAAAATCTTGTTTTTACTTGCCTGACTGGCCCACAAGCAGAAAAAGTTGATTTCTAGCATTGTATTACATGTAGTTTGCCCTACGAGTGTCACATAGAGACAAACATGATGATAATATAGAGTGCAATCATACTTAACAAAAAATATTGATGACATTATAGTATATTTTAGTCTGTAAAATATTTGTTATGTTTTATTGCCTTTAGTTTTCATAATTCAATGGGAAAAATGGTGTAACATTTGTCGATGGTCGAACCTAATTCAAAATAATCAACTGTTAAACATCATTGAGGAAGAAAATATTGTGGCACTTCAATTTTAATCTAAATCGTAGTTGAATGTTCAATCTTTTTGCTGTTGCATAATTATATAATGTCTTTAGGAGCAGCCTGCATCGAATGCTAACTGGCCAGCAGACGTTGATCCACCCTATAGCCAAGAGGTCACCATTCCATATGAGCAGAGTAGATCTGGAAACCAAACATGGTATAATTGGTTTATAATTGGTATAACTGATTGTTTACAAAGACCTAGGATTAGCATCTGTACACACATGAGAAAATATCTGCAAATTACTGTAAGTCATATAAAAGCAGTCGTAATTTGCTTTTAAAAATTCCCCTGCCATCCATTTTGTTTATTCAAAGTAATGGGCCCTTTAGCGCTAAATGCTTATAGTTGAACTTTTAAATATGTATCTTACTTCTATTGTATGGGTATTCAAGGTATGGGCCATATCATCTCGCATGTTTGCCTACATACATGTATGTCAATGGTAATGTTCTGATATAATATCATCTCTATGAGAATGCAATGTCCTAGTGATATAATCATGTAGTAATTATTTACGTTCTCGTCCTTTGTACTCAGAAGACACACCATTTTCTCATCAACTGTTATTCACTCCCAGAGTCCAGACGTTTCTGTGCAACTAACCTGCCTTTTCTTCTTTTTATATCACAGTAGTGAAATTTCTTCTTCAACCAAAGTCCCCCAAGATATATCTGAGAGAATGGAGGATCTTAGTCTTCAAGGTCAAGCCCCCAACACACAGATGAACCAATCGGAACGTCCCACTCATAATATGGCACCACGTTTAGGTAAGTTGAACCAATCAGAATGTCTAACTCATAATATGGCATCACTTGTAGGTAAGATGAACCAATCAGAACGTCCGACTCATTATATGGCATCACTGGCAGGTAAGATGAACCAATCAGAACGTCCCACTCATAATATGGCATCACTGTCAGGTAAGATGAACCAATCAAAACGTCCCACTCATAATATGGCATCACTTGTAGGTAAGATGAACCAATCAGAACGTCCCACTCATAATATGGCATCACTTGCAGGTAAGATGAACCAATCAGAACGTCCCACTCATAATATGGCATCACTGTCAGGTAAGATGAACCAGTCAGAATGTCCCACTGATAATTTAGCATCTCTTGCATGAACGCATCAGTATGTCCCACTCAAAATATGACGGTTAAGTCTAAACAAATGTCACAGTAAAATGAGAGAGGGCGGCAAAAGCAAAAATCATAATTTGATCAACGGAATAATATAATTTCATAATTCTGTGATTTCTGTCTGCCATTTGCAAATAAACAATCATGAGTTTCTTATTTCTTGACCAATTTTCACAACAAAAAAATCACTTACAAAAGATGGCTGTGCGAGCGATTACATTCTCATTATTTAGAACATCCTCAAAACCACTGTTTCAAAACTTGAGGATATTGGACGTGTTTAGCTTGCATGAACTTGCAGTTTCAACATTTGTGTATGATTTGTTCGTAGGAAATTCACCACACTCCTTACTAGAATATTGTGAAGTGCTACATCATACTTATAGAACCAGAGGGAAAGAAAACTTTCTGTTACGCTTGCCGATATGTAGGACAACTCAAGGGACATTCTCCATTTCTTTTGTTGGGTCAAAACTTTGGAACAGTTTGCCTCAGGAGATTAAAGGAAAAAAAACAGATATTTATTTCGTAAGGCCCTCACAATGTATTTGGTAAATAAATAAATAATTGTATATGCTTGGTTAGAAATGCCTTTGGTAGAATGTATACAATGTATACCTCATTAATTATAATGATTCTTTTATATGAAAGTTATTTTACAGTGAAGTTATTTTATACTGTCATTTGTATTATAGTTTAGTTTATACTATACAATAGAGAGGACCGATCTCGACTAGCACTTGTGCTAACTTTCGGTTCTCCTTTAGCGACAACTTGATTTTTGATCTAACGCATTTTAGGTAGATACACGTCTGACATTTTTATTTTTACTTTAATTGTTTTGTTAAGTATGTACAGTAATTATTTGTGATAATTTTGTCTTACATGTATTTGATGATGATGATGTATTTTTTGTTGTTGTTAATAAAACTTCAAACTTCAAACTTCAAACTTCAAAACTTCAAACTTCAAATTGTTTCTGCAAATTAGCTTATTTATTGAAAAGAAGTATTTGCCAGGGTTTCATTGTCCTTTAATTTGTTGGGAACTGTGTAGCATTGACTCTAATGATGTATATATGTTATGGCTACTTGTCACATTTGATCCTTCTCTACCTCGAGCATTTATCATCTTTTCTTTTCTTTTTCTTTCCATGAAGGTTCCCGAATAGGCAGCCACGAGATGAAATACACTTTCATTAACACACAGGATAAAACATTCCTTCAAGCGGTGAGTGAGTGCTCAGTAGAATTGGCAAAATACAGTGGGGTTTGGGCAATGTAGCCAACAAAATGCCCTGGAAAATGGAGACAAAAATTAACAATTCAGAGTTACTCTAGTTGGTTATTTATAGACTGAAGTCATGAGTGGAAATAAACTGCATAAAGAACTGGCAAATACAGCATTTGGTTGCTGATTCGTTAATGATAAATATAAGAATATCTTTTTAACATTGATCAAACAGTTTGAAATTCTAAAGCTTGTACATTATAGATACTTGTGTGTGCATTCAGATTGCTCTACTTAATGAGAAATGTAACCACCATGTTGGATGAACTCTTTATTGAATTAGATGGAAGACATGAAGGAGCAGAATGCCATAGGGCTGGTGCTGAAGGGTGTGCAGCTTGGAAGGAGGGGGAAACTATCCATCATCTTGGTAAGTTGGCTCAAACACATTCAATAATGTATGCTAAAATATACTTACTTTACAGGCCACCATCCCTGATTTAGATGGTTAGTACTTGTATTTGTGTACTTTGTACTTTGTTCTGCAATGATAGCTAATTATTATTTGGGAAGCTTCTTTACGAAACAGCCTGTATTCAAATGATCTATCATTCTGAAACATGGGTTGTATTTAATTCCATGGAAAGTTATGGGGCTTCTTTTTAGCATTTTGGTAGCGAAATTGCCCTGAGCCTGTGATATTTTTTTTTTGTACAGAGCATTATATTGATTTCTATAGATAATTTTTACTAAATGATAATTTGCTTGCTTTGCAGATTCTATGTGAGGACAGGCTATACATGTTTGATGCCGTAGCCCTGGGTCCTCTTCTCTTCACACAAGATTTCATTGATGTCTTAGAGACGGACACAATTGCAAAGGTAAGATATTGGAGGTGTAATGGCAAAATGAGGTTGGCATCTTTCTTGTTATTGTGTGGTCCAGACTCAAGAGTACAAAACCGACCATTGCCCATGCATGTATGTCCTTCATTTTTAAAAGCATTTAATTTGCACTGTTTCTCTGGAACCTGGGGTTTAACTGGTAATTCAATTGGGCGTAAATTAGCTTGATGTAAATCATTGTATTAATATTATCTAGATTGAATTCTGAATAATCCTGAATCCAGAATATTATTATCTTTTTTGGTCCGAATTATGCAATGGAAAAAATGATTGATTTGAGAACTGTCTTCACTAACTTTTCTTTGCTTATTTTCATGTTACTTGATTATGAGTAGAAATAGCTCTTCATTTGTTTCCATCTTTGTCTTACTTTCAGGTGGTCCATGACTGTCGGTTCGTGTCAGATCTCCTGTACCATAAGTATGGCATTCTTCTCGGCAGTGTTTTTGATACACAGGTATTAGTCAACCTCACTTTTTAATACCTGTTAACAATTCAGAGGCCTATTGCATAACAAGATACGTTCCAACGCAAAGACGCGATCAAGTGCAATTCTTAAAATGCATGGATACACAAATCTGATTGGCTCGAATATTGTATTTTTTTACTTGTGTTTAATTGCAACTTTGCTATTTGAGCATAACCTTTAACCCGTTCAGGACTGATTGATTTCCCTATAACATTCATTCTCCATAGACCCCAGCCCGGGTATTTTTGGGACCAGTCCTGAAGTGGTTAATACATTAAGCCCCATGACAGGTCCAGATAATCTTCTGGCTGTGATTTATAGAGAATGCATATTGAACCAATAAATGCTTATCAATTTAATGATGGATTGCATAATGGAATATCAGGCTTATACCATGATTTTCACTTGTATGAAGTAATGTGTTGTAAAAACATGGTGTATTTTTCATTGCGCCTGTCAGGTCGGTGATGTGCTGATCAGGAAGAGGCAGTATATGGGTGATTTCCCCAGGAATGTGAATGGGATGACAGAGTGCATCTTAGAATACCTGGAAATCAGCATCCAAGACATTGCAATGCACCTGGAGAACTCAAAGAAAATCTCTGTGAGTATAGACTGTCAAATCTGTATATAAAGACCATTCAAGGGAGATTGAACATGTGGTCTTAGTATAAAGCTGATGGTCTTTAAAGGAGAATTCCGGACGATTTAACAAAAAATACAGTATATCGGAAATAAATCTAGGGATGTGCTTGAATATTTTCAGGATTTGACTCACTTTGGTTGATTTCTAAGTGATTTTTCTAATGTCATTAACTCTGAGGAAATAATTAAATTTACCGCACACAATCATGAGACCCTTACGTAGCACCCTCACTTTGCTCAATTTCTTGAATCCGGTGCCACTGCATTGTGATCACTGCATGTGTCATTCATAATAGCCAGTCATGCAGAGCCAGCAAATTCAATAACCATGTCTATTCAAATTCCAATGAAAGCCAAACGTGTTACAATTTCGGGCAGGCATGTATTTTCAAACGGTTCTACAATGCAGTAATGCTCAAAGGCACGGTCAGTGGCGCATCGTGGACTAAACTAGTCATGATCGAGCATTGTATTGGTCCGATCAAAAGAACACATTCGCTGCAGTGTAAGAACATAGATAGGCGCATAGTGAGGGTCGCACGTCACAAATTGGTGCATTGTGGGATAGAACAAGCTCGCTCGCGAATTTGTGTCATTAGAATTTCAAAACCAATTATAAGAACCCACAATCATACTTTTTTCCAAAAAATTGTGTTTATTGACCTAGAATATCTGTCTTTCATTCATTAGAAGCTTGAAATCGTATGGAAGTCCACTTTAAAGACAGGTGCATTTACAAATGGACACCCTCTTAGGGAGTCAAGCAAAATGGTCTCCATAGACTGATGGTCACAAGAGCAGGTTTCACGGTCATGTACATAGTATATTTTCTTTTTCAGAATCATTATAAATACAAGGTGGGGGTCTGTAGAGTTATGAATGTAATGAAATAATAAAAATCAATAATACAAGGGTTGTGGGTTCGATTCCCAACTGCAGGACCTGTGTCCTACAGCATGGCACTTTATCCTCATTATCTGTACATTTTGTTGATACTTGCGTCAGGAAAACCTATACTGTACTGTATAACCTAGGAATTGTGCATCTCGGCATGTTGAAGTATAACTTCAGTCCCTCTTTTACAAAACGTCTGAACAGTTTCCAGTTGACGGATGGGGATGAATGAAACACAAAAAAAAAAATCAGATCGAACAGCCCTATAATTTGGATTCTATGAATGAAAAACGAATGCGTCCCTCCATCAGACTATATATCGGTTAATAAAAGAGTTTAACTGATTTAGCATAATATTACAACTATATTGTACTTATTCTTGTAAAGGTATTGTGAAGCCGACATTTGTAAATGTATGTCACGGAAAACAATCTCAAAAATGAAGAATATGTAATTACATGTAGTGAGTTTAAACGAGGTTTGGTTATTTTGCCTAGTGTGCAGTCATGCTATTCTTATGTGTGCGCGGGTCACGTAGCTAGCGCGGGTCACGTAGGGGTCAGGCATAGCGTTGTGGTACTTCGTGGAATCCATGTACGAACTTCCTCACTGGGTGAATATACGTATAATGCACAATTGTTTGTTGGACGACGGTTTATTAGTTTTAGGTCTATAACTCCACGAAAAAGAGATTTCAAGCCCTAATTTTTTCAGGCATGCTATTAAAGGACATTTTCTTTCATATAAGACAATAACCTCGCAACTTTTGAAATTTGGCTTGCAAAAGAGGGAATGTCCCTTTAAACTCGGTTTATTCCTTGAAACAATTTGAAGTAGCTGAGGAGTCTAGTAGTTAAACTCCTCTATTGTCATAGAAAAGATCCATTGAAAAAAAATGTAGTGCAGCTCTTAAAAACCCTGCATCAAGCACTTCTCACCGGGGAACTGGCCAAGCAGGCAGTCAGCGAAGCTACCAAGGCCGTGAGAAAGTATACAACCTCGAAGTAGTCAAATGTTACATTTGATTAATGCAATCTCAGAGCTGCCAAGTAGTATGCATTTTCCGTATTTAGTACGATTTTTAGATGTAAATACGGAAGTAAGATTTGTAAGAAATAAATACGGAGATAAAAAGAAAGAAAGAAAACAAAAATGTATAGATAAATCAAATTTATTTATTTTTTTAATTATTTTTTTTAGTAATAGTAACGGTCAGAAAATGGCAACAAAATTTACGTTCAACCCTGACAAACTATTTCTATAAATACATGATACAATCTCATAAAAATGCTGATGTGATCAACAGAACCTACTTTTATATGAATGCGCTCGTAAAGGCTATTTTTGCTGCGCCATTTGGTTCGTAAAAAGTATGATTTGTTTTTCTCTAGAGGTTGACAGCTCTGCACCAATGCATATTTTGGCATGCTAATTCATTATTTATTTTTTGCACTAATACAAATTAAAGAAAATATAAAGTTTCTTAACATATATTTGCCGTGCAGAAAAATACTGATTTCCTCAGCAAAATACTGATTTTTGGGTGTGAGAATACTGAAATGCTCAAATGGAACTTGGCAGCTCTGCAATCTAATATTATTATTTACATGTCATGGTGATATTTCAGGATGAGGAGTCGTCCTGGTTACAACGCCCTCTGCCAGCAGCGAACATCCGCTGTGCATACCTAGACTCAATCTACCTGCTGAAGCTGAGAGAGGCAATCACCGAACAGCTGATGGCCGAGTTCACCTGTGCCATCGACATCTACCTCAGCGTCGAACGGGATCGGCTGGAGGTAGACACTAAAAAGGTCAGTTGCAGGCAGTCGAATCATTGGGGATTTTGTTTGTTCAGAAAGACGCTAAGTCAATAAAAATTAAAAATTAAAACCTGCTGCAGCTGAGAGAGGAAGTCAGAGAACAGCTGATGGCAGAGTTCACCTTTGCCATCTACATCAACGTTGAACGGGATTAGCTAGAGGTGGACACTAAAAAGGTCAGTTTAAGATCGTTTGCACGTTAAATACTTTGTCTGTTGAGAAAGAAAAAGATGCATTTAGTAAATTTAAAAAATATATACATACCTGCTGCAGCTGAAAGAAGCAATCACCGAACAGCTATGAATCAAATCAAATAAATGAAATCAAACCGATAAGATGGTACGGTTGTCATAGATGGTTATTACAGGTTCATAACTGTTAATACCTCCAAGAATAAAAGTTTAATTTAATAAATGGATGTTATTTTTCAGATTTCTGCCAGGGCATCCTACGTTCCACGAGAGCTCGTCAAGAACCTGCATCGCAAGGTGAGCGAGCTCGGCGCCGCTACCATCCGTGTTCGCCCCCCTGAACTAGCCCAACCCAACCCCTCCAGTGGTACAGGCTTGCAACGCCCAAAGCCTGGACAGCCTTCCCAGAGCTCTGGAAGACCGCTGAAGACGTCTCCTGGGACGGGAAGAGGGAGTGGGCTGGTGACTGGTCAGAAGATGCAACAGCAGCAGCAGAGCGAGCAGAGAGGAGGTTCTAGGGATGGACAGGAGAAGATACTCCCATGGAGAATGCAAGCAACCTCTCAGGGACTCACCGGTATTTGATCTTTTAGTTACAGAATTATGCTTGAATACTCTTTCTATTCCTCTCTATATTGTTTTATTATATCTATGGGCATTGGGACTTAATTGTAATTTATGAGTATGGATGTATTTGCGATTCAACGCAAAGCTTCATGGTATAACAACAAATTCACCCCTTTACCAATTGAATCCTGCAAATATTGATATACCTGCAGCAAGCATTTCAGTACTTTTAATAAGGAAAACGTAAATATTTGAAGGATTCAAATGCCGTAGGGATTATTTTGTCACAACAGTGTGACGTATTGTTGACATTTGCCTAGAATCGCCCAGATGTGCATTATTGATTCTTAAAGGGCAATGAAACTATGGCTTTCGGTTATTATTATCGTTTAGAGGGTGAACAGACATTTGATTTGATACATAACTTGGCAATTTGGGTCTCCTGGATCCCATGAAATCCTTACGTGAACATACCCACATTTTACTAAATCTTACGGCGGCAAAAGATGATGGGAGCGGCCATGTTCTTGTAATACCCGACATGCTTTGCAAACTCTGACGTATGTGCTTAGGGCCGAACAAAAAGCTTTTCACTGATTTCAAAGCATCTACAAGTATTCAGACAATGGTTTGAATTGGTGCTATTGAAATGCATTAGTGCATATCATTGACCGTAGTCCGCACAAACCTAATAATGGCGGCCTCCAGTGTTCGCGTGAATAGTGGTATACCCGATAGAGTTTTCACATATTTCTTCCAAAGCAGAAATCTGAGTCGGAGTAATGTGACATATAATAAACAGGCATATTACGATGTATGAAGTAGGATAAACTCTATTCTTGAGTTGCATTGCCCTTTAACAGATGTGTATTTCAAAGCTTGATGTGATGTGATTATTTTAGTTGCTGGTGGGAAGAGGGGTCACGGTTCTTCATCAACACTTTGCAGGGCTAATTGAAATAAGGGGTTTCTCACAGGGAGGGTTCAGGCATCAGAGGGATTTCCAGTTATTATTCAGGTACCATTGAATTGTAGTATCAATGCTGAAATATAATTGCGAAATTCATGGCTTGATAATTCATTCACTTTCCTATTTCAAGTTTGTGTGTTGTTTTTGCAAAAAACTAGCAGTTGGTATCCAGTTTAATAAACATGAAGGAATTCCCTTGTCTTTTCTCCTCAGCCAAACCTGTCAGAGGACAACCACGTATGCCTCCACTGATGACTCACAGCAAGCTGGATGATGAGGAGGAGGAGGAAGAAGATGGAGATGACGTAAGCTCTGAGAACTCGCATGATTCTGAAGGTGACGCCTTTGGTAATGGTGAAAATGGGCAACTGTGGCAGCAGCGGTATGAGCACAAGTATGCAGCTTCTCCCGAGAAACTGCCTCCGGGAGTTGAACGGTCCGCTAGAGCAGGTGGCAGATCAGCCGACCATCCGTCCAATGGCAGATCATCATCCCATGTTGCTCGGCAACACACTCGAAAGACTGTGCCTGTATATGACAGGGATGAATCATCCTATGATTCTGAACAACGTGTTCCGGAGACCATGGGAGAGGCCTTCAGCAGGCTTCAGCGAGGGACTGGACTCGACACCATGCATCTTGGTAGCCCACAAAAGATAGACCATGTGCCCCTTGGTAGCTCACATGATGAAGACCAGAGTCCAAACAAGTCAGAAGCAGCCTCTGCCAGTCCGGTTGCTCCAGGCATGCTTGGCCCAAGGGGAAAGTTCAAGGGGAGGCCTGTTACTGACTCATCTGGTGATGACTCGGCGTGGGTGCCCACAATGGACAGAGGAGAGCCTTCTCCCCATAGAGATCACGGACAAGTAGACTTTTCCTCACCCTTTCCGTACAGTGCTAATGCAGGGTCACAGGATCTCCAACATGGAAGCACAGATGGTGCTGCAGAACAGAGAAGCTCCAGGGTGGGGGTGGACAACTTTGAACCAAGAGACAAAACCTTGAAGCTAACAGACATGAGGCAAAGCAGTGCTCCCGTTAGAAAGATGAGAGATGATCTGGGCATTGTCACTGGTGTTCCTCGCGACTCTGACGTCTATACCCAGCCACCTTCATACGCAGATGCGTTGTCTGGGAAGAAGCGGGAGACGCTGAAGGTCCCGAGAAGCAGGACTCTGAAAGCCCTTGGGAAGGCCTTGGCGGCAGGAGAGGCGATATATGATGATGATCTGGAAGAGGAGGAGGAAGACAACAACAGCAGCCAAAGAACAGCAGAAGGTAATTACTGATATTCTTTGATTAAAACCTTTCAGGACCTGGCGTGTATTATTAAAGTGAACTTCATAAAAAAACACTTTTCATTAATTAGTGATATTCGAGATTTCAATCATATACCAATATCATCGTAAGATTCTTCTGAATAATGTGCAAAAGCAACATTGAAAAATAACACTGTTCGCCAAGAGGAAAGAGTGACATTTGATGTTAGATTTTATCACCTACTGCCCATTAAGTTTGACTATGAACAAAAAGCATTCCTTATACATGTAGATGTAATTCGAGGTAGTAAAATGGGTGATTTTTTTGCTGATTGGTGCTGTATCCTCCCTTTTATCATTGTTCTATATTACTTGAAACGGAGAAGATGCTCTAATGCCATGTCATGTGGTAATGCATGCATCATGTATGCATTGTTTCATTGACTATGTAGCTTGAGACATAGTGGTATGTTATCTACTTCCTTCAATCTATCCTGTGCAATTTTTTTTTTGTTATATTTTATTTTCCAAGACCCAAGACCCAGCCCATCGAGAGGAAGAGGTAGAGCATCTCTGCTGAACCCTGGGCAGGCTGATCGGCACATGAGGATGGTAAGACAAACCTCCCACTCAACATTACGGCTGGAACTCACAAAGGAGCTTTAGGTTCAAAGGGATCTAGTAACATTGTCCAAATACACAAAACTTAATTAGAAATCTAGCGGTTCTCTCATAACTACCTTGTTGTATTCTGTATTACCAATAGAAGCATGGAACCGTTTGGGTTTTTCAAATGTCCCTTTCGTTTAAAAAGATATTTATGATTGAAGTGTTCAGATTGTTAACTATCCACTGGATAGTCATAACTGTACATACGCAGTGCAATGAGTTAGAGAATATCAGTGACATTTTTGCTCATTACTCGGCCATATATATAACATCCGTTTAACATGAACTTTTCACAAAACTACACATTTTACCAACCATTCAGCACTTTCTGCACATGCCAACAAAGTTACTAAATCCCTTTCAAACTATGACGTGCCCCTTGTAGACAAGTAAAAAGTGGCCATCACATTTGCTCATCTCTCATGCCATAGCCATAGGTGCTTGCTAACCTAAGTTTTCAAGTAAAATTCACTATCTGAGAACATAATATATGGCTGCAATTCACAAAGAGGTTTATGTAAACCATTTGTTAAAAAACTATGATGTGCTGCTTGTAGACAAATAAAAAAGTGAACATCGCAGCTAATTTCTCAGGATTCAGCCATTGGTGCTTGCTAACCTGTGGCACCAAGTCAAATTCAACATCTGAGAACATAATACCCAAATTTGGTGTCGTCAGCAAATGTGTAGCTTCAACATTAAAAAAAAAGAAAACAAGTATACATTCATCTTCAACTGGTCCACATAAGGCATTCCATATTGTTTAAACCATGGTTTTCATTAACACCCTTTATGAATTCCAGCCATTAATTTGTTTGTTTTGGTTGAGTTGGTCTAAATACTTTTGTCGATTGAATATTGAGAATGTAAAAAAAAAAAAAAAAAATTGGAATGCAATGAAGCAACCATGTATTTATATAGATGTGAACAGTTTTACAATTATTATAATTACAATTATAATTTTCAATGATCAAACAAATTGTTTTACTGCCAGAATACTTGTGTAGGCTGTTCTATCTATTTGATACAATGTTCATTGCAGGGATAAGGTTTACACATAGTTTTCAATGACTCCCTGTACTTGGCTTGTTCAGGCCAAGAAGTGTGAGAGGGTGAGAAACTTGCATGAAATAAAATCCATGTTCTGTGAGTGAGAACTTTATTTTGACCAGCTACTAAACTGATGGGGGAAAAAATGTTGTTTGAACTGTCCCTTGACCTAAGCCAGTAAGCCTATTGATTTTCAAGGTTAATTGAGAAGAGTTCACTGGTATTTGTTTTTTTCTCTTCTGTTAACCGGCTCCCGTTTACAAGTTTACATTTACAATTTCTTCAAATTGCTTGATATATTTGTACCTTTTAAAAAAATCTTTCTCCCCGTTTCATTTTGCCCAGCTGCCCAACAGGAGTCCCGGTGGATTGACTGCCCGAGTGCTTCCCCAGACCGTTAAAGTGTCTTTCCCCAGCGGACAAGATGATGACCAGCAAGGGGCTTCCATGAACGGCTGCTTCCTTTCACAAAGAGCTTTGTGAGGCTCTGGACGACAGTGAATGAACGGCTGCTTCCTTTCACAAAGAGCTTTGTGAGGCTCTGGATGACAGTGAATGAACGGCTGCTTCCTTTCACAAAGAGCTTTGTGAGGCTCTGGACGACAGTGAATGAACGGCTGCTTCCTTTCACAAAGAGCTTTGTGAGGCTCTGGATGACAGTGAATGAACGGCTGCTTCCTTTCACAAAGAGCTTTGTGAGGCTCTGGATGACAGTGAATGAACGGCTGCTTCCTTTCACAAAGAGCTTTGTGAGGCTCTGGATGACAGTGAATGAACGGCTGCTTCCTTTCACAAAGAGCTTTGTGAGGCTCTGGATGACAGTGAATGAACGGCTGCTTCCTTTCACAAAGAGCTTTGTGAGGCTCTGGACGACAGTGAATGAACGGCTGCTTCCTTTCACAAAGAGCTTTGTGAGGCTCTGGATGACAGTGAATGAACGGCTGCTTCCTTTCACAAAGAGCTTTGTGAGGCTCTGGATGACAGTGAATGAACGGCTGCTTCCTTTCACAAAGAGCTTTGTGAGGCTCTGGATGACAGTGAATGAACGGCTGCTTCCTTTCACAAAGAGCTTTGTGAGGCTCTGGACGACAGTGAAAAAAGTACACTGGGGGCTCGGGGCGTTTTAGCCCCCAAAATGACAAAAATGGGCCTCCGAAGTTCATGCAACAGCCCCGTACATTTGTACAGAGTATAATGTAAGACAAAGTTTTGAGTGCCATTTTCATGCGGACTACATTGAAAAGTAGCCCCAGAAAAATAGATTTGTATTGTTTTCCTTGCTGGATGATTATCCCATTTACCCATGAAGGACTGAGTCTAAGATTTCCAACAGCATTTAAGCCAAAGAACTGACCTAAAGTTATTTTATTTTCGGATGTGGTGTGGCAAGATTGGTAGACAATGTTCGAATTAAGCCTGAGTCATGAGGGAATTTTTTTGTTCCGGAATCCGCCGATGTTGTGCCGGTCGGAATCCGGTATTCCGATAAAAAAAAAACCTGCCAATGAATGATACGGAACGAACACGCACTAAGGCACTGATTTTCCGCGATCGCGGTCGCGGAATTGACCATTTGAAACGGAAAATGAGTTTTCAAACGGAAAATCGCGGAAAACATCTTTTTCCTCAAAAATTCATATTTTGTAGTAGAAAACTATCAGAAGAAAACAAATGACAAAAAAGTACAAGAAAGACGATGTCGAATGCAACTTACGACGACAAGAAATCCGCTGCGTTTATTATGACAGCCGATCTTGCGCGCGGTGCGGCGAGTATGGCATACGATCGACGTCGTAGACTAGCTACCCCGGCGCGCCCCGCACAGTCATGTCACCCGTACGTGTATCATACCATGTCACCCGTACGTGTATCATACCACACATGTACGTAATACTGCACATGGATCAAACGATTCTCAAACGTTGACATCCAGTCCGCCCTCTATCAGTACTAATGCTCCGATACAGCCCGCCATATCACTCGTATACTTTGCGTGCAGGTTATGGGTCTTTTTTTTTTACGCGAGATCCATCCGTCGGGAATTGGGGAAGTCCCCGGCAGATGGATCTCGCGTAAGA
Source organism: Echinarachnius parma (assembly GCA_037951105.1). Lineage (NCBI taxonomy): Eukaryota > Metazoa > Echinodermata > Echinoidea > Clypeasteroida > Echinarachniidae > Echinarachnius > Echinarachnius parma. Next base: position 49,037 of record JBAMJV010009603.1, read on the forward strand.
AAAAAGACCCGATAACCTGCACGCAAAGTATACAAGCGAATGGCGGGAGCGATGTAGATACGGAGCGCAATACAGACAATGCGCAACCATGTACCACAGACTTATACAGTATTCAGCTAGCTCTATGCGAAACTCATTAGTACAGTATTATAGATAGAGTACGAGAAACGCCATTCACGGAACACTAATAAATGCTTCACGAAAATGTCCAAGACCTTCTCATTTATGATTGGTAAGATTTAATAAAACATACATGATATTATTAAGATATTCTTTATGTATTACATTGTTTCATCGGAATACCGGAATGGAGAAAACAAAACCGGAACACGCACACACCGGACGGATTCCGGTATTCTGTCCGTTCCGACCCAGGCTTAGTTCGAATCATGGGACCCCGAGTTAAAATCCTGCTCTTTATCATCACAATCTGAGAGACGCAACCTAGCGAGCAGAGTTCTTGCCACTAGAACCCTCCCTATTTGGCTCTTCTCAAATTTGGGGGACAGGGATGTTGGATGGAGAATTGAAGTTGTTTTTGTTGCAACTTAAATCGCCAGAGCACTATGAGCTGGTGAATTACGTTTCTGTTTATCTGAAGTTTAACATAATCATAATTGTCAATTTTTATACAGGGTGGCCCCAAAAAACGGAACGGGGCACTTCCCAAAATATAGTATCAAAATGATTATGTCCATCGGATAGGGTGTCTTTTCCAATGAAAAACGATACCAAGAACAGTCATTTTTGTTGTGTAGTTTTAGGGCGCTGTGAGTGACACCATCTCAGGTTCCCATTTTTGTCAATTTTTACCAAGTCAGTGCCTGATAAATTGGACTTACTGCCCGTCATAGTATCAAACAGCTATGCCCATTCTCTCGAGTCACACGAGTTACCAGAGGACTGGCCCCCTTCTGTAGCTTTCGCTACATTTAGTAGACGTGTGGCCTAGGGCTAATGAATCGGATAATAGGTGCCGTCTTATATGCCAAAATTGGCACAGGAAGGACGTTAACTTATTATCACAAAAGTCTGAAAGCGTTCAGAGCATTATTACTTTGTCTTTAGCCGAGCTGCCAAGATGGGCACTCAAGCATTGCAGGGGATAAATTCCTGCCAAGTACACATTTACTACACCTGGGCCCCGTTGCAGAAAGAGATGCAATCGATTGTAAGTTACACAGAAAATTTGCACGTTTCAACTAATCAGATTTGCGCATTTAGAACACATGATCTGTCTTGGTTTGAGAGCAGCGCATGTGGATAAAGTGCCAAATTGAAAAAATGTTACGAGAACTGGAGCATGTTTTTCTTTACTCTTCATACTTGTGAATGTATATGTGTTGTAAAGTCTTCCAGGTTTTTTTTTTTACTGAAAGAATTGAGGAGAACTGAAGAGCTGATTGTTTTTACCATATCATTTGTTCATGTACACATGCATGCATTTTATTATCATTCCAAAGATATTTTTACCATGATCGAATGTTCAAAGTTTAAAGCCATGAAAAGGAGGCCTCTTCTTTTACTCTTTCTCTTGTAGATATTCATCAGCAGTCCTTTAAAAAAAAAGGGTTGAAATAGTTTTATTCCTGAGTTGATAAAATCATGTTTGATAGTAAAACCAAGTTTCGCTGACTTGAAATAAATGTACTCTGGAATTAAACTAACACAAGTTTACCTTGATATGCTACATTGATTATTAGGGCCATAAGAGCCAAGTCATTACTATGTCCCAGTATTACAAGGAAGTGGCACATGTAAGTTCTTTATTCATTTGTTCTTTACTGTTCAAGATATATGATTTTTTTGATTGTCTATAACAACAATAATACTGATTTCTGCATACTGCATTACGTTCAATTTGTGGTAGTATTTATTTTTTTTCATGAGAAATGACTGCCAAATTCTTTTTCTTCAGGACAAATTACATATAGAGAGCCGAATTGTGAAAATTAGCCCATCTAGACGCTATAGGTCCTTTAACATTTTTTTTTTTGGGGGGGGGGGGGGGTGCTGGCAAACTTTGTCACATGCTCCTCTCAAATGCCTCGGCTTGCCTATATAAAGTGAAATAGGAAAGCGTTTCATTTTTTGGTAAGTTTTTGTGTTCATTTTAAAAGGGGTTTCAGAGTGGGGAAAACATAAGTAGCTTTCTAGCTCAGTTGGTAGAGCACCGGTCTAGCAACCCGGAGGTCTTCAGGTTCAAATCCCGGGGAAGCGCCATTTATTTTCTTTGCTCATTTTAATTTATGTGTACATTTTTGGTACAAAATGTGTATGATACATAATAACATATTGTATGCACCGGATGATGCATGTGATGGCCGACTAGAATAGAGTTGAACCTTGTTATGATAAAGACGTTGGGATCATGATAATTAGCTTGCGATATATCTGGTATATCGCCGTTTGAAGTACGGTGGAACTGCTTGTTTATAATGAGATCCTTGTGAAAATTACCATGTTATATCGGGAGAAATATTAAGGCTTGGACAAGCAATAATACAAGTTATAAGAGGGATTTGTTGTATCAGAGCTCTTTATTATGAGGTTGCACCGTATTTTGGTTGTAGCTCGTCTACATTTAGACACTATACCTGGGCTCAAGATAAGCATTAGTTAGCCATGGAATATCCACTGAAATGTCACTGCCTAATTGTACTGCCCACCTGGGGGTGTTTCACAAAGATTGTATAGAAAGCCGTTACTAGTTCCTGTTGTAAATATTTGAAGATGTTTTGAAACACAGCATACAATCTTTGTGAAAAGTCAAAGATATTTTCTATTAGCAAGGAAATTTCATGTTCTGGGAGTAACATTTTTAAAGGTGCACCTGTGAAGTGTCTCTAACTAAATTCATTTGAGCTTCCACATTTCTCTTCTACCCTGTTGTTTGGCTTATGGTAAGAGAAGAATAAAATAGGGTTAGATTTTTTCAAATGCCCCTTTAGTATGACGATATCTATCATTGATAATCATTCAGCTCGAGCGTTTATAAACGGTCATAAACGTCATACTGTAATTAGTTGTAAAAGCTGACGCGAAATTTAGTTTTTTTAACCAGGAAAGCAGTGTTCTTTTTCAATGAAACTGTCACACATCATTCGGACTTATCTTACAATGATTTTGGTATAGGTTTGAAGTCTCAAATGTCATTTTGGGCAATATCTCACACTTTACAGGTGCACCTTTAAGTCTCATATGTTTGCATTTTTGCATTTAAAAATGTGCTTTATACCAAGGTTTTAAAAATGGTCTGCCATAATATGAAGTATAACTTAGAATTTAAGTTTAAATTGTTTTAGAAACACTCCCTGGACCATAATTTAAAAAAGAGCTTATCTCAAGCCCCAAGTACACTCACAATATAACATTTATGTTCAGTTTTGTGCTTTAACTAGCAATTTTATCAGGACCAAAATTGTTTGGTAGTCTCTGCTTAATTGGGTAGTCTATTGCCAGGTATATTTTACCCCAAGAGGCATGGGTGTATGGGCACATTTTTTCCAGGAAGGTCGAGGTCTTTATCCCAAATATCATCTTCCACATTTTTATGTTCTCCTTATCTTACTGCCAAAAAATTATATACTTTTCCTGAATATGATCTAAGTTTGCCCAAATACGATATGATTTTGCCCAAATATGACATGCTTTTTGCCAGAATATTGGCATTTTTCATAACTCCAGGTGGGGGTTGGGGCCTGGGGGGGGGGGGGGGGGGGGGGGTGTTAGCCCATATAGCCCCTACCTCATATGTTAATATGCCTATCCCAACGGGAGTACCCCTTTAATCGTTTCCCCATTAAGCAGAGACAACTGTACATGTATTGATATTTTGCATCCATCCAAACTTGCATTTACTGTTGTCATTCTTGCATACATGTAGATGATTTTCTATGTTATTTATTTTTTCAAAGGTTTTAATAAACTGAAAATATTCAGAAAAAATACTTGTTTATGACAAGCGTCATTTGTGTATGTGTGTGATTGGGATTCATGAAATTGTAAATAAATATCCAGTATTTTATTTGAATATATGTAAAGTTGACTTTTCTTTGTACAAAAGATAAAGATAAAACAAAATCCAATTGTAGGATTTGTATCCATTCCAAAGTTAAGAATTGTATTTTTCAATGCAGGAAAAAAAGTATAAAAATGCAATTTCATCGGTCATGAACACCATCAAGAGTTGCCTGTAACCATACACACATCAACAACATTATACACACAAGTACTTGTATACACAAACCCATTTGACACACAAATGACACTGATTTGTTTTTGCTAAATGCAATGCCAGTTATGAAAATTTGAAATGCTGCCATACAGTGCCATTATGCTTTGATTTAAAATAATGCCTTTCAAATGTGACCTCTCTTTAATTTTTGCCCTGTTAATTTGATAGTGCACATGTATCACATATTTTCTTTAAATTTCTGTGGCTATAAATGCAAATAACTTGATCAATGACAGAAAATGGAGATACATGTACATGTACAGTAGAACCCCATTATAAGGAGTACTGTGAAACCAAGAAAATTATCTGTTGTATCAGAGAAAACAAACAAACAAAAGAATCAACATTTCTTTATATCAGAGTTCCACTCTATCGCATTTCACAAGCATACTCTTCAATTCTTCTTTCTCTTCTCAAGTTCTCCCCCAATCATTCAGTCCACCACATTCAGTCACACGGAAGGATGCTACCTACATGTAAGCACTTGACTAATTGCCAGGGGCACCACATTCAGTCACACGGAAGGATGCTACCTACATGTAAGCACTTGACTAATTGCCAGGGGCACCACATTCAGTCACACGGAAGGATGCTACCTACATGTAAGCACTTGACTAATTGCCAGGGGCACCACATTCAGTCACACGGAAGGATGCTACCTACATGTAAGCACTTGACTAATTGCCAGGGGCACCACATTCAGTCACACGGAAGGATGCTACCTACATGTAAGCACTTGACTAATTGCCAGGGGCACCACATTCAGTCACACGGAAGGATGCTACCTACATGTAAGCACTTGACTAATTGCCAGGGGCACCACATTCAGTCACACGGAAGGATGCTACCTACATGTAAGCACTTGACTAATTGCCAGGGGCACCACATTCAGTCACACGGAAGGATGCTACCTACATGTAAGCACTTGACTAATTGCCAGGGGCACCACATTCAGTCACACGGAAGGATGCTACCTACATGTAAGCACTTGACTAATTGCCAGGGGCACCACATTCAGTCACACGGAAGGATGCTACCTACATGTAAGCACTCGACTAATTGCCAGGGGCACCACATTCAGTGACACGGAAGGATGCTACCTACATGTAAGCACTTGACCAATTGCCAGGGGCACCACATTAACTTATTATATCGAGAAACAAATAGTAAGAGGGTTTTGTTACATCTGGGGGGTGCTGCATAAAAGGTTGTGATTAATCGCAAGTCTGAAAACACACGCACTTGAGCCAATCAGATTTGTGCATTTAGGCACATTTTCTGACATGCGATTAAACGCAACTCTTTATGCAACACCCCCAGAGCTCTTTATAACAAGGATCCACTGTAACTCTTATTCTTCATCATTTCAACCACAGCTATGTAATGAGGACAAGAATACAAACACAGAGATTACTGCAAAACATGATCCATGTATTATACAGTATCATGTACAACCACTTGAAATGGAGGGAACTACAGGTATCTCAGGTTATCAAGAAGAAAAAAAAAATCCATTATATTTAACATAAGTTTACTGAAATAACATTTGTGTATTGATCAAATGAATATCACAATTGACATTTAAAACTTATAAAACATATCAAACGATTGCATTTAAATGTTATCAAACAATATCTGCTAGAACAAAGGATTATGCCAAGGAACATTTGTACAAGGTCACTAGCCTAGGGCTGGCATATTTTAAGAATATTTGCTATATGTACATATAATTATACTGAACCAAAATCAAATACACTACATGTACCATTACAATTTTGTCTTCTTGGGATAAACACATAATTATTACACATTAAAAAGCTGAAGATGATACAAGCTTTAACTCATAATTTCCCTTTCCAACCAGTCTAAAGAATTTGTAACAATAAGGAATAAATCAACCAAAAACATTTGGAACTTATCAAGTACATGAACCTTGCAGTTTTCTCATTGTAGTAGAAGAGTGAAACACATCCAATGGGGTTGTTTTTATTGCAATTCGTTTTGGTTACTGCTCGAATATTATACGATTGAATTCAAAATCATCCCCTCAGACACAACTGTGTACAAATCTATGGCAAATGAGACATCAAATGGCAGTTTGTGTATGGTCAGTAATGTATCTGCCGTAGGACACTTAAAATAAAACTTGCACACATCACTTAGTGGACATGATAGAAGATCACAGTCAGTAACATACTGATAATACATTTACATGAATAGTTTTGACAAGTGGCACTGCAACATGGTTACCAATTGTCTTGCTCATTTAATTATTTTTAGTGCAGGCAATTATTGGTTTTGGTAACATTGGTCGGACTTTGTACATAAATTTGATTGATGGAACCAAGTCTTGATCATCTATTAGTACACATGCAATTAAAAAAAACCAGAGTGGGCTATTCAGTTTGTCTCCATTTGGGCAATTCCATAAATTCGGACGTACATTTCACACACTTCAATTAGGCACTAAAGGAGAAGTAAATGTAAATCATAAGATTTTATGTGATCAATAGATTGCTTATGATGAGTAGAAAATAATAATATGACTTATTCAGATTTTACCACCATAATGACCTTGTACCAATCAAAAAACACTGCATGGTCGGACGTATGCAGAGAAAATGATTTTTCTGACAAGAGGATTTCAACTGGAAAACTCTGTGAAGTTTATTATTTTTGGGGGCCAAATCATCTATTACCATTTGACTAAGAATTGAAATGATGGGAAATATTAAAAAAATAATAATATTTTCCCTTCGAAGCATGGAATATTTACGTTTTATTTTCGTGTCGGACGTACAATGTCGGACGTACAAGACTGCCGTGTCGGACGTACATGTGTTATACCAATGCAAATCTACTTGCTGCTGAAATATTTGCTGTAAATAGACACTTTAAGTCATTTTTAGTAACAAATGTTGTCTTAAATGGTAGATATAAACATGTTATCACTGTACCATTAGATTGTGGCAGTATAATACAAATAAAAACACAATTAATCTTCACTAACATGAATATGCACTGATGGGACTACATGAACTAGATTTATAATGTAAATTTGAAGTTTAGGGTTGATTTTTCATCACAAAATGCATGTTTGTTGTTCTTTCCTACTAAGAAAATTGTTAAATGGCCTAAGTGAGTCAAAATTAAATAATAATTATACAACATGGTCCATCTAAAGTATGTTTTTATGATAAATTTTTTAATGACAGCATGATAGTGTGTAGTATTAGTATGTAAATACCCATACAAAAATGTGACTATGGAATGTCCAGCCATATTATGATGATTCGTTAGAATTAGGGACATGAATCACTAAGTAATTAAGAGATATTACATTTGAATACACTCTTTAATCATACAGATAGGATACATTGTGAATTTAATTTTTTTAGGCTGGCAAAAACCTATTCATTTCAATGCCGTGTCGGACGTACATGGTCGGACATACTCAAAAAGTGTACGTCCGACCACCCATTTTTTCCTTAATTAGTGATGATTGGAATTTTTTTTTTTACTCTCTGTGTAGAGGGGTTAGAACTTGCTTTGCATTGACATCCTGCCCTTTATTGGGTTCTTTGTCTTTTCGTGAAATTAAAAATAAGTGTTTTTCCGTGTCGGACGTACATGACAAAAATAGTCCTGATATTAATTAGCTACAAATCGTAATTAAAAGAGTATTTTTCTAATGTATGTGTGGTAATGGATTCAGAAAGTTATACTGTGTACATCTATCATGGTCAATTTATTATTTAGTCTATTTTAATTGAAATAGATAAAAAGATCAAATGGTATGTTACAGCAAAGAAAAATCAGCAATTTCAGTATGCCTTGATTTGGAAGGGTCTCATGACCTTGACCTTGATCAATTTTTGTTTTAATGAATGGTTTTTGACAGTTCACATTATTACCTTCAAATTGATGTATCATTTGGACCAATATGATGATTTTGAAATTTTGGCCTACTGGTTGACATATTTATGGAATTGCCCATATAGTGTACATTTCCATTGTTGCTAGTTGCACATTGTTCAGATATTAAGATAATCCTGCATTTGGACACAAATTTGGTAACTGTTCTTGTGTTCAATACTTACACAAGAGACAAAAAAATTAGTTTTACTTTCACAATTTAAGTTATTATACAAACAATTTAGACAGCATCTGGCCTGGGTGATCTACATGTACATGTACAGTACATGTAGGTCATTTGGCAAAGTTTGAGGATGTCATCATATCAAACTCTCATTTAAAGACACATCCTTAGTATTAAAACGGGTAGTAATTACTTGTTTTGATCTACATGTAGGTGGTTATGAGGAATTCTATGCCAGTAAAAAAAACAAAATAAATATAAGTTCTTATTGTAAGGACTATATAAATGCAACCCACAACATAAAAGAAGATTCCAGTCCAGATTAATTGAATAAAAAGCTGTGTTCATGCTCATTCTCCGCTATCAAACATTGGCCCAACCAACTGATAGTTGCCTGTATTCCCCCCTCTCTCTGCCACTGATTTTGCAAGCAAGGTTATGTCCCATCTCCTCCCCACGACGAGATACCTCGTTGTTCCCTTCCCTTTTGACTTGCTCTTCAGACCAACCCTGTTGCACATTTCATGCAGCTTCTTCCTCTCGTTCAAGTTTAGCTCCGACGTGAACACAAGCTCTTCTTCTCGATCTGATCTGGCGTAATCCTGAAGGATCTGGAGAACCTTCTGCTCATCAAGGCTCTTGGTGTTGGGATCGTGAATGTCCAGCAGGTCAAACCCGAGTCCATCTTTGACCTGCGTGCTTTTACCTTTTGCTTGGACAGGATTGGCAATCCCCTCCTCCTTCTTGCCCAGCCCAACCCCAGCCCCCTTCCATCCCATCATCTTCAGCATCTTGTGCCCTACATTGGTCTCTGGAACCACCTCCTCTGCCGCACTACCCGGGCCATCAGTCAGCTCATCCCTGCTCACTTTGGGACGATCAAACTTGTCTGATTTGCGAATGGTAGCATTGGTCATCTGCAGGGCCTGAATGGCATTGTAACAAGCAAGGTGCTTTGCTTCTCTGACTCCAAGTGCTAGCCCAGTTCCTACTGTGTGTGGACCCAAAACTACAGTGGAAATCTGACCAGCCAACCCACTGCGGCTAGTAAACTTGTCCGTCAAAAAGTTCAGTGGAACTTTGCACATGGATGCTGAATTAACCAATTTACTGACAGGATTCTCGTAGCCATACTTTTCCTTTTCCTTTACGAATTCCACAAGGAAGAAGTTTGGTATCTTTGGGGCGGCGGTGATGTTGCGATTGAGCTTGTGCATTGCAAACTCGCGAGGTAGACTTGCTACAATGTTCTCCGCAGTAAAAGGCTTCTGTTCTACAACTTCTACTAGAGATGGAATGCCAGCTGTACTTCCTTCCCCCTGGTCCTGAGACTTCTGACTGCGGATACTGGTTTCCTTTGCAACTGGTTCCAAGAACACCACCTCATGAGCAGCCCCAACCTCCACATGTTCCCTCGAGGAACACCTCATGAGACCTATGATCTTGTGATCTTTTATTAAGTTCAACAGACTATACACTGCCCCATCCTTTGCCAGCTTCTTGGAGCTGCCAACGTAAGTGACACACAATGTATCACGAAACAATACGTAGGCCTTCCACTTTGGGTTATGTTTCTCTTTCTGATCGATGCACCTGATGTCATATTTGAGATCAGGAGTTAGGGCGTAGAGACGGCCTGCGAATAGACTTCTTACTTGACTTGGTTCGATTGTTTTTTTCTGACACATGGACTTGGATGTCTGGAACAAGTCACAGAGCTTTTCCACACCAAACTGATTGTTGGATGCCAGGAGTGGTGTAGGATACATTTGAAAAGCCAAAGAGTTCTGGCTGATATTGATCGGATTCCCGCTTACATCTTTCGCACATTCCAGAGATCCCACATCCGACACCGACTCGCTATTTTCTGTTGACATACGAGGGCGCTTGACGGCACTTTCAGATATTGGCTTTCCAGAGGGTCGAGTGTGGGATCCATGTGATGTCTCTGTGTCTCCATCTGCATCAGAAACTGAGATGCCTTGGGCCATGCCATGCACTCTGTCCATCAAGGCGGAGGCATATCTTCAACAAGAAAGAGAGAGGAGATACTGGTAAGCTCAGAGAGTCTACTCTTGATTTGTACATGAATGCAAACCTGTTGATAAGTTGCCACTGCAATGTAAGTTCGCCAACATTACATCTGTTCCTTCCTACATATTTGCATTCAGATTTTATCTTCTCTATTGGCAGGTATTAAATGATTTATTTGTGCAGGGTACTAAAGTGATGCTTAGATGCTGTGATGCTTTTATATCATGGGACAAATTTCCCCCCCCCCCCCCCTGTTTTTTCCTTCCCGAGTCGAAGAGCTGTAGGATGTGATGTGGTCATGATTCTTCTACTTCTACTCCTGCTGCCAAGTCCCTCACCCTGTCCATAAGTTCAGGATTATACCTACATGTAAGAAAAGAATCAACAGAAATAAATACAATTTTAACAGCTGGTTTCTTTACGTCTCAAAAAAATTAATTTCTGATGTTAACATCAATTTAGTAAAATCTCTTCTTTTTTCTTCTTAATCAGAACTAATCCCAATAAATATCTGTTTGATGCGCATGCAATAATTTAGGATGTAATCAGTTGAAAATATATTCATCCAAGGACCACATCTACTATAAGTAAATGGTCCAATCAGTTGTATCCTGTGTTTCAGGATGCATCGGTAAGAAAAACAGCAGCTGTATAAACTCATAGATTATAGAATACAAATCTGTTGTAAAATTACTGTACCATAGTAAAATATAGCCAAAGAAAAACATTAGGAAGACACATTTACAATGTACATACATTTTTGGACATTATCATTGAACATGTCATTCCTAACGCTATAGTGCAAAGCTATACATTTGCATCTTTAGGGACTAATTTTTGCTGACAGAAAACATGTCCAAAATCGTACCAGAATTTATTTTTTTACCTAAACTTTTACACGACTCGGAATTAATAGATTATTATCTTCATAATCCAGGGTCGATTACATGTATGTTCGGATGGACAACAAATTTGGAAATATCTGCACTTTTTTAGCCACAGCTGTGTGAAATGGCCGATATACACTGTATGTAGTAACGGTGCAAGTGCGCTACCACACACTCGCACTTGCACTGTTACTACATACAATGTAATCGGCAATTTCAGACTTTATCGCACAGCTGTGGCTAAAAAAGTGCTGATATTTCCGAATTGTTTGCCCATCCGAACTAAATTGACCCTGGATTATGAAGATAATGATCTATTATTTTGAGTTGTGTAAAAGTTTAGGTAAGAAATCAATTCTATTACAATTTTTGACATGTTTTCTGTAGGCAAAAAATAGTCCCTTTGCAAATGTATATCTTTGCACTATAGCGTTAGGAATGACATGTTCAATGATAATGTCCAAAAATGTATGAAAATGACTCTTTCTAATGTTTTCTTTAGCTAAGTAAAATATAAAAATCTTCCAGTAAACCCGGCTTTAACAAAAAGAAGCCTCTCCCCGACTACAATTTTACAAACGTTGTATTTAATTGGGATGCCTTGAGGTGGCCCAGCTGGGCAAGTAAAAACAAGATTTTTCAAAATCTCTAGCTAGTGGGGTAGGAATTTTACACCAGGCCGACATACATATTCTGAAATTAGCCATTAATCTGAGGGTTAGGATTAGGATTAGGGTTAGGATTAGGATTAGGATTAGGGTTAGGGTTATATAGCCATTAATCTGACCTATAGCCACCAAGTTAGGGTTAGGATTAGGATTAGGGTTAGGATTAGGATTAGGATTAGGGTTAGGGTTATATAGCCATTAATCTGACCTATAGCCACCAAGTTAGGGTTAGGATTAGGATTAGGATTAGGGTTAGGATTAGGATTAGGGTTAGGGTTAGGGTTAGGTTTAGGGTTATATATCCCAAAAATCCACTGCCGATCAAGCAATTCGCTGTGGCGCAATCGATAATGCACTTGCCTATGAACCCAAGGTACGTGGGTTCGATCCACACCTACGTCTCATTTCATTTTTTTGTGTACACTCGTTGAATTGTGCATGTGCGATATTATACAAGTCGGAAATTCTGGCTGTGCGCATGCGTGAGTTGAGAAGATACAGAATATGTATGTCGGCCCGGTGTCAAACCTGTGGGGTAGTGCCTTTGTCAGTTTGTGGCCCGGCCCAAAATTTCAAACAAAGTCAAACATTAAAATTCTATTATCATAATTCATATTTGTTTGCCCATTCTTCAGAACAGTGGAGGAATAAGACTCTTTAAGAGCATCAATCAATGACATAATTTTCTTTGACTTTGAGTTTGGGGAATGATGTAAAATTGTAAAATTGTTAATCAAGTCCTATCATTAATTAATAAATAATAATTAATATTTGATGAAGCAGCGAAATTGCCATGACCATGTCAAACATCATGTCAAAAGAAAATATGAATCAAATATACATATGAATGAAAAAGTACTAAACTATTATATTGAAGAGATTCAATCATAACGTTTTTGCCTTTGTCCTCATCGAAGCCCTCATTGCTCATTACTCATAATCATTCAAGCCTCCGGCTCCAGATCCAGCTACCATTGCATTACGAACGTCGGTTACGCTTCGATCCGCCAGCCAGGACTGGCGGGCTGCTGCATTTTATCAGCATGCTCACAATCATGCATCATGCATCACGCTAGATCGACAAATCTATCGCTTTCATGGCCTTTTTGACATTATTATTGTTATTTTCACTGTCGGCAAGCTAGAATGCCGACAGTGAAAATAACAATAATAATGTCAAAAAGGCCATGAAAGCGATAGATTTGTCGATCTAGCATCACGCATGCACACTCAGTCATATTCATAATCATCTCAATTCAAAGAGTGACTCAGTGACAAGACTTACCTGCATCCATCAAACTGCATGTTAGCCCAAACCATAGACAGGGAGACTAACTGCGTCTCTGCGTAGTCATTCCAGTTATTCACCAGGAAAGTTTTCCTGGCTTTCCAGTGATTTGTAGGCTCATTGATGAGCCGGAATTTCTCGACATAGCTCGGGATTTCTTCAGTGTTGTCCGCCATGATTTTTAGAATTAGGACGCGAACGCAGTGTTTGTCTTAGCTCCAGTCGTTCACGTATATAACCGCCACATAAAACAAAGACCGGTTATTTTGACAGACTATGCACATTTTGTCAATATGAATACAATCAAAATGCAATTATTTCACAGTAGGGTCTAAATAAAATAAATATCATTGTTCTTTGTCAATTTTTTATTTTAATGGACCAGTTAGATTCCAAGGCTAACGTATAACCAGAGCGAAATGTCAGGTGACCCAGACTAATCACATGACATTAGCCAGAATCGCGTTCAATTCACAATCCCAACGTTCAACTCTGTTTTGTATCGGTAGATTACACTTTTCTACAACATATTGCAAGCAAACATGGCTACACCAGGTAAGGAATCAAGAACAGATTTATAGCTATTTAAATTGACAAACTCAGATTATGAATTATGTTTTAAATGCAAATTGTGTTGAAAATATATAAAAATTAAAATATCAATTTTCATTTATTTTTGTATTTAATTAAATAGATTATATCACTTGACAAAGTGTTGCAGCGGCACACGAAACGTCGTGATATTTTAGATTCCTAGTTGACCATACATTGCGAGACTTTTGTATTGTTTGTACTTGTCTTTGTACTAAATTGTAGGTTGGTGGCACCCCTACAAGACAAGGGGTTAACAGCATGCTGCATTAACCCTTTACTCCATTGCCTGGTAAAAAAGCCTGATAGTCAGCTGCCCTCATTGTCCCAGTAAACACTGGGGAAATCCCCTGTCTGCCTAGACTTAAACTAGATGTTTTTCACACTATCAATTTGATGCTGTGTTATGGCTGTAATAGCATAATATGGCTTTGTTCAACAAACAATTATAGCATGTCTTCATTCTAAAGAATTCTTACAAACTGTGAACTATCTATAAGATTAACATGGTCATGATTGAATGAAGGCTTCATTGAATCATGACCATGTTAATCTTATAATAGAATCAAAGCTAGCTGCCCGGGGGGGGTACTCAGATTATAGTAGGACGGGGGTGTGCGGCTGAGACCTCCAAACCCATACCCACATCTAAGGGTCCTTTTGCGAAAAGGGGACCCATGTCTAAGGATTTTTTTTCGCCTGCGGCGCATGTTTTGGGCGTATTTCCCGCTGCGGGGCATGTGTTTTGGCGTATTTCCCGCAAATTTTGTGGTTTTAAGTTAGCGAGCGTAGCGAGCTTGAAAATTTTTGCTATTTCACATCGGCAAACCCAAAAATCCCGTATAAAAAAGGGGAAATTTGAAAAAGGGGACCCATGTCTAAGGATTTTTTTGATGAAAAGGAGACCCATGTCTAAGGACCTTTCTTGAAAAAGTCACCCTTCCGAGCGGCACATCCCCGTATACCCAATATACGTGAGTACCCCCCCCGGGGCTAGCTGGCTGTAAAGATTAAAGAATTCTTTATAGTCACAGATTGACCTACATTCTTTGTTACGTTTATACAAAAGTTAAACCAGGGCCTATGGCCAGGCAGTCAATTTACACATTCACAGACAATGGACACAGATGTAAGATCCTTTCAATCACCTTGACATTGAAGTTTTTTTTACCACTGTTCTGCAGTTTCAGTAGGAATTTAAGAATGTTACTGGGCATAAGCCTAAACATGTAAACAACTGGTCTACTTTTGCATTTAGAGGGCAGTACAGCTCTGGCACAGATAACCAGATTGGATCAGATCCATTGCAATATCTAAACGAGGTGATTGGCCCTAGCCTGAAAGATAAACCTAAAGCCTTCTATCAATATGTTAAAAGGCTCAGACAAGATTCCACAGGTATCCAACAACTTTACCACAAAGGATGCCTTAGATCGTCTAGCCAAGAAAAGGCAGATATCTTGGGCTCTCAATTTGAATCTGTCTTTACCGCCGAACCAGACATCCCCCTGCCTAACATTCTTCCTTCCAAGTACCCATCTATGGCGGATATAATAGTTCAGGGCAACGGTGTTGAAAAACTCCTCAGGGGATTAGACCCATCTAAATCATCTGGTCCTGACAATATCCCGGCCATTCTTCTGAAAGAGACAGCCTCTGAAGTTAGCCCTATCCTCACACACATTTATAATCAGTCATTAAAGACTGGTGTCCTTCCTGACGACTGGAAGAAGGCCCACATAGCCCCGGTCTTCAAGAAAGGTGATAAGACGAAAGCTGAAAACTATCGTCCTATCTCCCTGACTAGCATAGCTTGTAAAACCCTGGAACATATCTTGGTTTCATCAATTATGAAACATCTTGATACCTATTCCATCCTCTCTCCTTGTCAGCATGGATTCAGAAGAAAATATTCTTGTGAGACACAGTTGTTGTTAGCAGCTCATGACCTTGCTGATTCTTATAGGAAAAAGAAGCAAGTCGACATGATTATGCTAGATTTCTCGAAGGCCTTTGATAAGGTCCCGCACAATCGCCTGATCCTTAAACTTAGACATTATGGTATCCAAGACCATAATCTCATATGGATACAGAACTTCCTCTCCAACCGTGAACAGTCTGTAGTCTTGGAGGGTGTCAAATCCAAGGCCTCCCCTGTTATATCAGGTGTTCCCCAGGGTACCGTCTTGGGCCCTACACTCTTCCTTCTCTATATCAATGACTTGCCTGATCAAACTTCATCAACAACCAGACTATTCGCTGATGATTGTATGCTTTATCGTGAAATCAACAGCAGCGCAGATGCTCGGATGTTGCAGAAAGATCTTGATGTACTTCAGCAGTGGGAAAACACCTGGCTGATGTCATTCAACCCTGGCAAATGTATTGTCATGAGGTTCTGCCCTTCTCGATATCCAGTGAATTACAATTACTATATCCATAACTCCCTTCTTCAAATCTGTGAGTCTGGAAAATACCTTGGAGTCACCTTGTCCAATGATTTCAAATGGTCATCACATATCTCGGCAATCTCTAAGAAAGCCTCCCAACAGCTTGGTTTCATCCGCCGAAATACAAGGTTCCTCCCACAATCCTTCAGAGAGGCGGCTTACAAGTCTCTTGTGCGTCCTCACTTAGAATATTGTTGCAGTGTTTGGGATCCCCATACTAGAGGATTATGTTATATTCTGATGTTAATTAAGGGTATCTTTCTTTATCTTATTTGTTTATAGACCGTGATCATTGTTGAAGTCGACTGATCGACCGACACAAATAGTCAGATCTTATTTATGATCACGGTGACTATCAGCCATGCCTGCCGTCGCCTGCCCCATCCCTGGGTGTGACTACACTACCCCGGATCTCGAGACTGCCATTGTAGCTGCCTTAATCACTGCCCACAGCGCTTTCCACACTGCTGGACCTACCGCCAAGGTGGAGCAGGTTAAACGCCCTACAGTTGCTGCGGCTGGCTCAAGTGAAGAATGGGCATACTTCGTGTCTCGATGGACTGATTATGTTGCAGCCACAAAGGTCACCGGCAAGGACAAAGTTATCCAGCTGCTCGAATGTTGCGACGAACCCCTACGTAGAGACCTCACAAGGTCAGCTGGTGGGAGTCTGACCGGCAAACCCGTGGACGATGTTCTGGCAGCCATCAAGACCCTGGCAGTCCGTGAGGAGAACTCCATGGTGGCCCGTGTCGCGCTTCATAATATGCGCCAGGACCGAGATGAAACAGTACGCAGTTATGGGGCCCGCCTCCGTGGCCAAGCAGACATCTGCAAATTCCTCATCAAGTGCCCCGGCTGTGACGCCGACGTTAACTACACTGACGCCATCATGCGGGATGTCCTCACTCGGGGCATCAGCGACCCCGAAATCCAGCTTGACCTCCTTGGCAACAAGAATCAGGACATGATGCTGGAGGAGGTCTTCCAGTTCGTCGAAGCCAAAGAAGCCGGCAAACGATCCGCCTCCTCGCTCCTGGACTCCCACTCATCAGTGGATGCGGCTAGCAGCACCTACAGGAAGGCCAAGCAGACAACTGTCAAGGAGCAACAGGACCCCTGTGGTTACTGCGGCAGGAGAGGACATGGGAAGAGTGCCCCAGCCCGCGTCCGTCAAACTCAATGTCCAGCATATGGCCACAGGTGCACACATTGTGATAGGCCCAATCACATGGAGAGCGTATGCCGCAGTAAGGACAAACCTAAACGTTCATCACCCGGCGCCCCAAGTGCTAATGAAGGCGCTATCTTTGATGTCCTTTGCTCCTGCCACGCTCCAGTAAGGCCTCATCGTGGATCAGCAGTCCCCTTTGACCACCACGTGTATGACGACCTCTCCAATACGTGGCTCAAGAAACGGTCAACGCCCCAACCGTTCATTGACGTGACCGTCAGGATCGTGCCTGATGACTACAATGCCTTCGGTTTCAACCTATCTACCCCTACAGTGTCTTGCTCTGTTTCTGCTATGGCGGACACAGGGTGCCAGAGCTGCCTTGCTGGTATGAAGGTCATCCGCCGCATTGGTTTACGCCAATCAGATCTCCTACCGGTCGACATGCGGATGCACACCGCTACAAACGGCGGCATCCGGATCCTTGGTGCCGCCATCATCCGTTTCTCTGGCAGAGGCGCGCGAGGACAGGTTATTGAAACTCGGCAAATGACTTATGTCACGGACAGCTCTGACAGACTCTTCCTCAGCAAGGAGGCATGCATCGCCCTGGAGATCATTCCTGATACCTTCCCTACGTTGGGTACCACCCAGCCGGCACACCAGATGGGTACGCAAGCAGCCCTTCAAGACGGCCCTGGAGAAACTTGTAACTGCCCCAGGCGTCAACGGCCCCCACCGCCTCCGACGACGCTGCCATTTCCTGCCACTGATGACAACCGTCTGAAGCTACAACAGCACCTCCTCAAGTACTACCAATCAAGCACATTCAACACTTGTGAACACCAACCCTTGACCCTCATGGACAGCCCTCCCTTGAAACTGATGGTCGACCCCGACGCTGATCCAGTTGCGCATCACACACCAGTACCTGTCCCACTCCACTGGCGGGATGCTGTGAAAGCTGGATTAGATCATGACGTGCAGTTGGGTGTGCTGGAACCGGTCCCCATTGGCGAGCCTGTTACCTGGTGTCATCGGATGGTAATTTGCGCAAAGAAGAATGGCACACCGAGACGAACTGTCGATTTCCAGGCGCTCAATGCCCACGCAACACGCGAGACGCATCACACACTGTCGCCGTTTCACCAGGCACGATCTGTGCCACACATGAAGAAAAAAATGGTATTTGACGCATGGAATGGTTACCACAGCGTGCCACTCTGCAGAGAGGACCGCCACCTGACCACCTTCATTACCCCCTGGGGCAGATACCGCTACAAGACAGCCCCTCAAGGGTACATTGCCTCCGGTGATGGATACACCAGACGCTATGACGAGATCGTGTCGGACATTCACAACAAAACCAAATGTGTGGATGACGTCCTGCTATGGGCGGACACATTGGCGGATAGCTACTTCCAAGCTGTCGAGTGGCTGGATGTCTGCGGTCGGAATGGCGTAACCCTCAACCCTGACAAGTTCGTGCTGGGCGCCGATGTTGTTGAGTTTGCTGGATTTGAGATCACCCCCGACAATGTCCGTCCATGCAAGAAATACTTGCAGGCCATCCTGGACTTCCCGACACCAAAGAACATCACCGACGTGCGCTCTTGGTTCGGGCTTGTCAACCAAGTATCCTATGCCTTCAGCATGACTGCAAAGATGCTGCCGTTCCGCCAGCTCCTGAAGCCTGCCACAGCCTTCACGTGGGACGAGGCCCTCCAGAGTGCCTTTGATGACTCCAAAGCCATCATCGCCAATGAAATCGAAGAGGGTGTGAGGATCTTTGACCCGAGCAAGCCCACTTGCCTGGCTACAGATTGGTCAAAGCATGGCATTGGCTTCTGGCTTCTCCAGAAACACTGCACCTGCAATTCCTCGGAACCATTTTGTTGTCCCACGGGATGGCAAATCACGCTTGTAGGCAGCAGGTTCACGCACGCCGCTGAATCGCGCTATGCTCCGATCGAAGGCGAGGCCCTCGCCGTGGCTGATGCCCTAGACAAGGCCAGATACTTCGTACTTGGATGTGAGGACCTCATCCTTGCTGTCGACCACAAGCCCCTCTTGAAGATCCTCACTGACCGCTCCCTGGCAGACATCCCCAACCCCCGTCTGAGGAACTTGAAAGAGAAAACCCTGCGATACAGGTTCCGGATCGTCCATGTCCCAGGTGTCCGACACCGTGCAACAGACTGTCTCTCACGTCACCCGACTGGTGCGCCTCTGAAGCTTCACCTGCCTGACGATGTCGCGACCATTGGTCCTCCCCCAAACAACTTGACAGAACCCATGACACTCATGGCTGGCTTTCGCGCTGACACGGATGCTGACGCCATCGAATCAGGTATCCTCTCGTCTTCCGTGTCCTCCCTGGACTCCCTTCGCCTCAAATCTGTCACGTGGGACAGGGTGCGTACTGCTACAGCCAGCGACGAGGACATGCATTCCCTCGTTGGCTTCGTCGAGTCCGGCCTGCCAGCCTTCCGCCATGAACTCCCAGGCCCCCTCCGTGACTACTTCCAGTTTCGGGACGATCTCTATACAGTTGACGGAGTTGTGCTTTACAAGGACCGCGTGGTTATCCCCCCTTCTCTCAGGGAGGAAGTGCTGACCCACCTTCATGCTGCCCACCAGGGGGTCACCTCCATGACTGCCAGGGCAGAGGCATCTGTCTTCTGGCCTGGCATCACCCCTGCCATCTCCACCCTTCGTGCTAGGTGCGACCATTGCAATCGGATCGCGCCGTCCAACCCTAGTTCGCCGCCAACTCCGCTGACGTCCCCAGTCTACCCATTCCAATGTATTTGTGCCGACTTCTTCCATTACAAAGGCTGCAATTACTTGGTCGTCGTCGACCGATACTCCAACTGGCCGATCGTTGAGAGGTCTACCCACGGCGCAGATGGCCTCACCGCTTGCCTGCGACGCATCTTTGTCACATTCGGCATCCCTGACGAGCTGGCCTCAGATGGTGGCCCCGAATTTACGGCAGCAGCCACACGTCGATTCCTCCAGGACTGGGGAATCCATCATCGCCTCTCCTCCGTGGCATACCCCCATAGCAACTGTCGCGCAGAAGTGGGTGTGAAGACGGTCAAGCGCCTTCTCCTGGACAACACCAGCCCTACCGGTGCCCTTGACACTGACGCATTCCAACGTGCGATGCTTCAGTACAGGAACACGCCTGACAGGGACACCAAGCTCTCCCCCGCCATGTGCGTATTCGGTCATCCTATTCGGGACTTCATCCCGGTTGCGCCCGGCAAATATGAGCCTCACCGCACTTGGTGCGAGACCTTCGCGGCTCGGGAAGATGCGCTGCGCAATCGCCACATGAGAAGCGCTGAACGCTGGTCGGAGCACACCAAGCGACTTCCGCCCCTTACGGTTGGTGACCATGTCCGTGTACAGAACCAGATGGGTTCCCACCCCCTTAAATGGGACAAGACTGGGGTAGTGGTCGAAGTACGCCAGTTCGACCAATACGTGATCCGCGTCGATGGCTCCGGGAGAGTTACACTACGGAACAGGAAGTTCCTGAGACAGTACGTACCAGTGTACCCACGACCCCCTCCCTTGGTGATGGACGGTGACTTTGGCACACCTCGTCAGGGTTCTCGGCAGCCCATCCTGCGGCCAGACCTTGGGGCCCTGCCGCGTCCTACTGATCGGCCTGGGGATCCCGCTTCCGGCCCTGCGACAGCCCTGCCGCCACCGTTGACGTGCCCTGACACCCCTGCCACCAGCCCGCCGGGACCTGTCATGCCCCCTGCCCGGGAAACGCCAACGACCCCTGCCGCTTCTTCTGGAATGGTCCATGGCACGCCCCGTCGTCCTCTTCGCCCATCTGTGGTTGATCCTGTCCCCTCGTCTGTCGACACGCAGTTGCGGCCGCTAACGCCCGTCGGTGTTAACCCTCCGTTGTCGCCTTCCCAGCCCCCCAGACGGGCCAGTGCTCCTTCTAGGCGATCTACCCGTCGCCCAGCCAAACCCGCCTGGCACTCAGATTATGACATGTGACATTGACACTCGAACGATTTGCCCTATGTCTTGGACTTTTAACATGATATTTGGCTATTGCATTTATTGTTTTGGTAGTTTTTTGATGACCTTCCGTCATGTGTTTCGTTTTAGCCTGGTTCGCGTTTACGTTTCTTGTTCTTACATTTTTATACTTGTCGTTGATCATTGAGTTATATCTTAAGTCTTTGTCGCACTGTTAGACTTTCGGTTTTTTGGCACCAAAGACTTGGGGGGAGATAGAGGATTATGTTATATTCTGATGTTAATTAAGGGTATCTTTCTTTATCTTATTTGTTTATAGACCGTGATCATTGTTGAAGTCGACTGATCGACCGACACAAATAGTCAGATCTTATTTACATACAATCTCAGAAATCCAGACACTAGAGAGGATACAAAGACAAGCTGCTCGTTATGTCACGGCTGATTATCGAAGAACAAGCAGTGTGTCCGTTATGATCAGCAAGCTAAAATGGCCCAGCCTATCTTCAAGGCGCGCTGTGAGCAGACTCACCATGGTTTATAGAATCATGAATAACCTCGTTGCAATTCCTCCAGATACATTTTTCACTATAAACTCATCTAAAACTAGGAAAAATCACAATATGTGCTTCCAAACATACCGTCCAAGGGGCAATATCGACAAATTTGCATTCGCTCAACGGACTATACTAGAATGGAATAAACTTCCTAGCACAGTGGTTAATGCAGTCTCACTTGATCAATTCAAAGATCTTGTAACAAACCACTATGAATCAACACATTTTGATTAGGCCCACACTCCTCCTTATATCGTGTACACAAGTTAAGTTCATCTTCGAGATAGGCTGCATTATAGCCCTTTGAAGATTATAGAAGAAGAAGAAGAAGAAGAATATTTCTAAAGATCACAATTCTCAAATAGGAATTAAAAGTACTTTTTACATCAGAAGGCTCAATGTAAGTTTCAAATTGTGTTTAATTCTACCCTCCTACTATCCACAGTTGATTAATTTGGTGAGATAATACTTTATTATAGCTAGAGATAGTTTTACATTTTTGGTAAATCTCACAAATTTGTTTACTGTGCTTTCTATATGGCATTGGTCTTAGGGTGGGTTGGTGGGTTAATATGCACTTATCAATTGTATGACGCACCTAGCGACCCCCGGGGATGGTGCGTCATGGTTGGGTCATTTACCAAAACATTTTTTATGCATGTACCGTCAAATCAACCTTTGGTCCGTCATATCATGATGAAAGGGGTGCGTCATTGTCGGTCAGTTTACCCGTGCGCGTGTGTGTCAATTTGCGTGCACTGCCGGAACTGCGGACCGGGCAGCGCTAGCGTGCAATCTACGCTACACCGGCGGCGCGCTCCCGGCCCCAAGCTAGCGGCTATAGCGCTAACGCGCGCTAGCGATAATGACTGAATTTCAGCTGCATTGTCATTTGCGACGACACATGTATGACGATCGATTTAACAATTTAAATTCCCATTTGTATGTCGCATGAAATGTTCCACTATATCAAACACATTATTCATTATTATGCAAATGTTTGTAATGATATTGGAGTTGAAATGAACTTACTTGGAATTCGAAAAATGCGTGAAATGAACAGTAAAAAATGCATTTGTCTCGCCGTTTTATTGCAAAGAAAAGCAGGTCCGGCGGGGATCGGGATGAATGAAACAATATATTAAAGCAGAACAAAGATCGTCACATCATGGACGCGCGCGTGGTGATGATGCACACGTCACTATGCATGCTTGCGTACAGAAAGCATAGTGCGCATGCGTAGAAAAAGATAGTTGACCGTCATGGTTCGTCAAAATCAAGAGATGGTCCGTCACATAAGTCACCGTATGTACCGTCATTTTTTTTAATGGTCCGTCAACATTTTGACACAGGGGTACGTCATGGTAACCCGAAATCTGACTCACATAGGACCAATGACGCACCATCCCCGGGGGTCGCTAGGTGCGTCATATAATTGATAAGTGCATTGATATTTGGTTTTTGCAGAACGTTTAATCAATTATGATTATTTACGTCTGGGACGGCCACGGGTAATTTTTCTGACATATAACTATGTTTGTGCTTTTGCGTCATGCATAAATTTATCGTCACCTTCCGATAGACTCGCGCGACCAAGATTCGAACCCGGGCCAATCAGTGCGAAGATCTAAAAGTGGAGCTTGGCCTTGGGGGGGGCAGGGGCGAGACGACCGCCTAGGACCATCCTAAAAGATTGACCATGAAACGAAGGTGCGCAAAGACATGGGCTACCCCGTTTTCTGTAATCGATTAATGCATCATTTCACCCAGTCGTTTGAAATTGGTATTTTTGTTGAAATATTGATATTGGCTATTGCTTTTCAGTTTGATATATTATGTTGAAATGTATTGATCTATTGATTTCATTAATTCAGGTGAATTTTCTAGGCAAAACAATATTTGAAAATGGAAAAAATTTGAACAGGTTTTAACCGTTATGCAACATGTCAGGTGTATTATTGTCTCCTAAACAATCGGTGATGTTTTTTCAGCATGCTAGACATTCTTGAAGCCCCCCAGTTATTACAGACGTAGACTTGAAACCGGATTGGTCTATATATAGGCTAGCTACTTGACCAATAGCAAAAGCTTATTTTTAATAACAGAAGTATATTCAATCAGCCTCATCTCTTCTTTCATCAGAGAGTTTGAAGGGAAAGGTTGCCGTGGTGACGGGAGCATCCAATGGGATTGGCAAGGCCATTGCTGAGGCTCTAGCCAGGGCGGGGGCGTCAGTGAGCCTTGCTGCGAGGACGGAAGCAAAACTGGAGGAGGTTCAGAAGAGGATCGAAGAAGGAGGAGGCAAGACCATCATTGTGAGAACTGATGTGACAGAGAGACAGGAGGTTAGTGAATTATAAAGGTGGACCTTTACATACCCAATACTAGACAAGCCAAACACTCAAACAGTAACAGGAGGCAAGACCATCATTGTGAGAACTGATGTGACGGAGAGACAGGAGGTTAGTGAATTATAAAGGTGGACCTTTACATACCCAATACAGTAACAGAAATATCCCAGAAGAAATAGTTCTGTATTCTGTAGACCTTCATCTTCAAGTTTTTCACTGTACAACCAATTTATACAATTACATCATCAACATAAATCAATAAATGTATATCAGCTGTCTTTGGCAATGACCACACTAATTTAATTTGTGCCATAATTTTGTGAATGTTCGTAAGTTTTTTTATTTATTAATTTTAACTTAAAGCTCATAAATTGATTGCTATAAAGCTCATAATATGGAATATGCTAATATCTTATGCATGCGCTAAATTAGTAATTTATTGTATAAAGCGCTATGATACTCACATGAATAGTACTATATTAAAAAAGTATGTAAATAACAGTTATTATTAATATTTATCATGAGTTGAGCACTGCATTTACTCAAGAAATAGAGAATCCAATATGGTTATCACATGTCACTAAATATACTTTGCCAACTTAGCAAATAATTATTCATGATGCAGAAAATGGAATGTGTAATTGTTGCAAGATATCTGTACAAGCCAGTAAAATAGTAAAAGTATAAATTATATTTGTATTATTTTCAGGTGAAGGATCTAATCAGGAGGACCGAGGAACAGCTTGGTCCGGTCGATATTCTTGTCAACAATGCTGGCGTCGGTTACATTACTTTCATGAGAAACCTGAAAGAGGATTCCTGGGACAGGACTGTCGATGTCAACTGCAAGGTGAAGTGGGATTTGTATGGTCTTTTTAACTGACATTGGTCATAGTAATGTCAAAGAGGGCACAACCTAAATTAATATTACAAGATTTTAATTGTTTATGTCTATATTACAAAGTCATTGAGGGTCAAATTGATAGTTACAAGTTGCTGTCATGTCATGTCATTTATTTTCTTCCCCAACTATCACATCTTTCACTGATCTAAACATTTTTATGCTGTTTATTTTTTTTATCGAAAAAGGGCGTTCAAGTTTCTCTTGGAAACATTTTATCCTTGTTCCTATTTGTAATATTTAAAACAAAAAGTTTTGGGCTGGTAATGAATGCTCATATGATGACACACGCGGTACCCCGGGGTACCGTTGTACCCCGGGGTACCGCGTTGTGTAGCGCCATCTTGTGTCCACTTAAAGCACAACCGTATTGCGTTGTGCATGCAGTACAGCGCGCGCTTGTATGCATGCTATACCCCAGTACAGCCCTAAAAAGTAAATAAATAATTAAACAAAATGGCGGATATTCGTTTGGTACCCCAAGGTACCATTTATGTCATCATATGTCTTCATGCCAAAAAGCAATAGCAATATATAGTACAGTGGAAATTGGTACATACAATTTCTTATTTTTCAAATGTGATTTAATTTTCTTTTTATGTTCAGGGAGTATTGAATGGGATCGGCGCAGTGCTGCCTGGGATGATTGAACGGAAGAGAGGACACATCATCAACATATCCTCTAATGCCGGCAAAGTGGTATGTCAAAGTTGCTCTGTTCAAATCTTGAGAGTACAATGAAAACTTAGTTAGCCATCATTTGTTTGTACTTGTTATGATGATGATGTTAGTTTTGATGATGATGATCGGTACATCACTTCCTGGGATGATTGAACAGAAGAGAGGACACATCATTAACATATCCTCTAATGCCGGCAAAGTGGTATGTCAAAGTTCTTGTGTTAAAATCTTCAGAGTACAGCCAAATGCTAAGTTATCCATCAGCTTCTGGTGAGAGATGATAATACCAGTATACTTCATTTCAAACATGTTAGAAAATGTAATTTGACATATTGAATGAAATTCAAACAATTCTAGCAAACCACAAAAGTTATAGCAATAATCAAACCTTTACTGTGATATATATATGAGGTGCTTAGTTGGATTAAAAATATACTTGCACCGTTTTTCTTTTTTTAAATGTACTAGGCATTTCCCGGCTTGGCAGTCTACACTGGTACAAAGTTCTTTGTGGAGGGTGTATCTAGGTCATTGAGGATGGAGGTCAAAGATCAAGGGATAAAAGTCACGTGTATCCAACCAGGAGACGTTGAGACAGGCTTTGCAGGAGAAATCATTGACAAGGAGGTAATACATTTGATAAGAGGACCTTAAAGGGGTAGTTCAGTTTTGGTAGAGAGGGCGCTGCACATCACAATTTTGTTGTGAGGTAATGAAAAACTGAGTGTCGAATTTGGTAAAAATCGGTCCAGAAACGGCTGAAATATCAATAAATATATCTGATCTTATAAATATTTGGGGCCCAAATAATTAGATGATTTTTTCAAAAATTTTTTAAAATGCTTACACTTTTTCAAAAATTTTCAAAAGCATTTTTAAAATAGTTGTTGATGATCTCTCTACTTAATTATTATTTCAATAAAACATCACATGCATAATTTTGTATGAAAAATGGTTGAAAACAATGCCTTTTAAAAATTCTTTCTTGTGTTTTAATGGCTCTTTTTGAATGATAACGGGCTTTTTACTTAGTCGTTTGTAATTTTGTATACCTTTTGAGCATGGTGGAGTAATAACTATTAGTTTATAATGTTACTGTCCAGGTTTGGTTACTAAAGTCGATAAAAATACAATGAAATCAAAGATGAGGAAAGCTGACCAGAAAAATTTGCAAAGGGGGAAGCCCAATCTCCTTGCTCATTTTAGTTTATAATTTTCTGGTCAGTATTCCTTATATTTAAATTTACTCTATAAAAAAGGAGCTCTGCATCAATTCTGTTGGTCGCTTGCACTTTCCCTATGTTGATTTCATATCCTTTGGGCTTGTGTCAGGTTTTAAATGTCTGACCATCGAGCATAGAAAAGGGTTTCTGGGAAGGGCCACCATTAGTAGGGCTTTGTGGCTCGATGGTTAGAGTACCAGGCTAGCAATTGGGAGGACTCGGGTTTGATCTTCTATGAGGATGGCCAGATGTAATAAAATGAGTGTCATCATGGGCCCGACCTTTCAATTCTAATGTTCGAGATATTTATTTTAAAATTAAAAGCGCTGAATTTAAAGATGAATTAAAAGACAGACAACTTCACCAGTCATAACATATCTTCCTTTTTTCTCTGCTCTTGTCACCATGTCTCCATCTGAAACTCAAGTCCTTTGACGAATACTGCAATATGTTTGGATCTGACCCGTCCAAGTTCTTGAGGCCGGAAGATATTGGGAATGCGGTCGTCTTTGCTGCATCACAACCAGACGGAGTGGGCATCAATGAAGTGTTAGTTGAACCAAGGGCATACCCATATGTATGAGGGACTATCATTTGAAGTTACTGTGTCATTGTGTTGGTAGGTGTTTTTTCAAACATCTTACAGTGAGTTACTATAGATGTTAATACAGTGGAACCTCGTTATAAAGAGCTCTGATATAGCAAGGCACGTTTGCTTGTCCAATCTCTTAATATTCTTTGTGATTTTACCCTGACAAACAAGATACTTATTTTGACAAGGTAATTTTCATGGTCAAAAATCTGCATTATAATCAGTTTTGATGAATTAATGAATAATGCTATTATTTACTATAGTCTAAACATTACATACTAAATTCTTATAGGTTATAGAACATTAAAGACTTATAAAGTTGTAATGCTAAGTAATGTATTTTTAAAAATGGTATTATATATAATCTCTTACTAATACACACATATGGTGTACCTATCATGTTTTAAAAATATGTATGTATGTATATACAATATTGAGTGGATGCAGAAGAATCCAGTGTTATTTTGTGTGGTATATAGTCTTACAAAATTCTATCAAGTTTTAATGCTAAGCATGATTGTGTATGTACACGTATGTTGTTGCACGATCGGATAAGCGCTTGACTTCCGATCTCGGACTCAATCGATGCCACAGCATTTTATGTCCTTCAGCAAGGCATTTAATCCATATTGCTGCTCTCTACCCAGGAGTATAAATGGATACTTGGTCGGGTGTTAAATTAGCCTGTAGCGCTTTATATAATAGGGCAGCTTGGGCTAGTATGCTCCCCTGGGAGTTGAGATGGTGATGATAACTGTGCAGGTTTGAACTGTACCTGATGACCAAGGGTAATAATGTGCCTTTGAATAGGACACCTAGATACATGGCGCTCTATAAATGCTATATATTATTATTATTATATACTGTATGTGGATATATGGTGTATCATGTTTTTTAATCGGGTTCGTAAAAAACTAAAAAGTCAATATATCGAATCTGCCAATGTTTGTGACATATTTTTTCTAATTATATAACATTAATATAAGTATGAGAAATGCTCATGTTTTAACATTAGGTTTGAAAAAACCAATCAATGAAATACATGTGTGCATTGTGATGCAGCATTTTTTGTAACATGTTTATTATGAAATTTGCCCTAGTAGGCTTCCTGTACATTAACAGCGTAAAAGCTGCAGCTGCAATTTTTTGTTAAGAGGGAAAATTATGCAGCCTTTACGTCGGAAAGTACGGCATCCAAGGAAAATAACAATGCTTTAGTATATTCATTTTGTCACCAAATTAGAAGAGATGTGTGGTCATTACTATGGTACATAGTGGACATACTGAATATATTGCGTTGCATTGCTCCCAAGGGAGAGGAAGGTGCACACCATCAGTGGTTCAATGGTGAGTGTGTCTGATGACCAGGGTAGTGTAATATTAAAACACTTAGACAGGGCTCCACACTTACCTATTTTGTCAGTGGTCCGGTCGGGCCAGTGAAATAATTTCTTCCCCTTCCCTGATAGCAGACACTGGTAAAAATTACGTCAAATTTACGTCATTTTACGTCGTGTACGTCGTCTTAACGACGTCTTAAATTAACATCAAAAAGTGAAGATTTT
Source organism: Echinarachnius parma (assembly GCA_037951105.1). NCBI lineage: Eukaryota > Metazoa > Echinodermata > Echinoidea > Clypeasteroida > Echinarachniidae > Echinarachnius > Echinarachnius parma. The sequence goes on from JBAMJV010009603.1 coordinate 78,346, forward strand.
GCACCCGCGTTTACCGTGATATCGACGTCATATTTTGACGTGATATTGACGTATTTTTTTCCGAAAAGGCGTCTTTATGACGTCTTTAAGTCGTCAATTTGTACCATTAATTACGTTATTAAGACGACATAAAGACGTCGTATTGGTCAAAATAAGACGTGATTTTTACGTCTGGATTTGACGTGATTTTCACCTTGTGTACGTCGTCTTTAAGACGTCGTAAATTCACGTCAAAAAGTGAAGATTCTGCACCCGCGTTTACCGTGATATAGACGTCATATTTTGACGTGATAATGACGTATTTTTATCCGAAAAGGCGTCTTTATGAAGTCTTTAAGTCGTCAATTTGTACCATTAATTACGTTATTAAGACGACATAAAGACGTCTTATTGGTCAATATAAGACGTTTTTTTAACGTATTGATTTGACGTGATTTTCACGTCGTGTACGTCGTCTTAAAGACGTCATAAATTCACGTCAAAAAGTGAAGATTTTGCACCTGCGTTTCACGACATATTGACGTCATATTTTGAAGCGATTTTTACATTATTAATTATTAATTATTAATGATTTAAAAATTGAGATGGTTATGTCTTGTAGTATATTCCACAGTCAACACTTTTATAACATGTAACACATAATCCTATCCTATTCCTAAATCCTAAACCTATCCTATAACCTACGTCTAACACCTTACTGATCAGTTGTCGTATAGGTTCCGTATACATATCCCGCTTCTTAGTACGTGAGATTTAAATGGTTAGTATTGACTGTTTAGTATTTCAAAGAGTTGATGCCTAAATAATTAATTTGCAAATCAAGTTGAAAATATTAAAAACAGGTTGGTATTTATCTTAGTTTTAATATCTGCAAAAACAAGATCATAATAACAATGTTTTCAATGTAAATAGTTATAAAAATTGGAATTTTACTTTGCACTCGAATGCGATTGTTTATAATCGATCATGAATGAATCCTGTATCCATTAGACCTGAAGAAGTTAATCATAAGTCCTACTGTATTTTCTTTTGTTATTCATGTTCTAAAAGGTTTCTTTAGAAAATTTAGCAATATTACCACCTTGGGATCATTGGGTTATTTCCACTTTGATACGATCGTTTATAATCGATCATGAATTATTCTTGTAGGCGATCCTATTATGTTGTAGACGTTCATAAGTCCAATATTTGTTTGTTTGTTTTTACTCATGTTCTAAAGGGATTCTTTAGGAAATCTAGCAATATTACCACCCTGGCATCATTGGGTTATTTCCACTTTGATACTATCGTTTATAATCGATGATGAATTATTCCTGTAGGCGATAATAGGTTGTAGACAGTCCAATATTTTTTTGTTTTTTCTCATGTGCTTAAAGGTTTCTTTAGATAATTTAGCAATGTTACCTTGGCAACATTGAAAATTTGTTGTATTAGCATTATACAGATAATCAGCTAAATTGCATATTTGTTTTATTAGGTCAGAGGCAGGCGCGCCGGAAGCAGTTTTTGATTGGGGGGGGGGGGGGGCAAAACCCCAAGGGGGCTCACAATTTCGGTGTGTATAGGGGCTCATGCCCAACCACACTCTGGGTTGCCAAGTTTGAGCCAGAGGTGAGAGTGAGACATTGCGAGGGAGCGAAGCGACTGAGCGGGGGGAGGGTGTGGGAGGGGGATGTCCCCCCTCCCACGGTAGGGAGTTTTTGCATTTTTGGACTTGAAATTGTGCAATCTGATGCATACCTAGATAGGAAATTCGGCTGTATTTGGGAAAGCGTGATATGATTTGATCGACCAGAAAGTTTTCATATATTTTTCACGTAGAAAACAAATAATTGACACACTAATAAATATGTACCCCAAAACACACACACACAACACAACATAAACCATAATTATGCAACATTATGTATGATCCAACAACACACTGCCAATAATGAGTCCCGATGGAGCGAAGCGCCTGAGGGCTGGGGCAGGGAGGGAGGGGGAGGGTTTGGGAGGGGGTATCCCCCTCCCACGGTAAGAAAGATTTTGCATTTATGAATTTGAAATTGTGCAATCTGGTGCATACCTAGATAGGAAATTCGGGCTTAAGATTAACTGCATCTGGGAAAGCGTGTTATGATTTGATATATTTTTCACGAAGAAAGCAAATAATTGACGCACTAATAAATATGCACCACTCCCACATAAATATTGTATTTAGTGTCATACACAGTTCCAACATAAACCATATATGGCTTATGTATGATCCAACAACATGGCCTACAGCCAATAATGAATCCCTGATAGCAAACACTGGTAAAAATGACGTCAAATTTACGTCGTTTTTCGTCGTGCACGTCGTCTTAAAGACGTCTTAAATTCACGTCAAAAATTGAAGATTTTGCACCCGCGTTTACCGTCATATAGACGTCATATTTTGACGTGAAAATGACGTATTTTTTACCGAAAAGGCGTCTTTACGACGTCTTGAAGACGTCAATTTGTACCATAAATTACGCCATTTAGACGACATAAAGACGTCTTATTGGTCAATATAAGACGTGATTTTTACGTCTGGATTTGACGTCATTTCCACCTTGTGTACGTCGTCTTTAAGACGTCGTAAATTCACGTCAAAAAGTGAAGATTTTGCTCCCGCGTTTACCGTTATATAGACGTCATATTTTGACGTGAAAATTACGTATTTTTTCCCGAAAAGGCGTCTTTACGACGTCTTGAAGACGTCAATTTGTACCATAAATTACGCCATTTAGACGACATAAAGACGTCTTATTGGTCAATAGAAGACGCAATTTTTACGTCTGGATTTGACGTCATTTCCACCTTGTGTACGTCGTCTTTAAGACGTCGTAAATTCACGTCAAAAAGTGAAGATTTTGCACCCGCGTTTACCGTCATATAGACGTCATATTTTGACGTGATAATGATGTATCTTTTTCCGAAAAGGCGTCTTGAAGACGTCTTGAAGACGTCAATTTGTACCATAAAATACGCCATTTAGACGACATAAAGACGTCTTATTGACGTCATAAAAAGGTCGTCCATACGCCAAAAATAATTGTTTAAATGCCTTTGAAAGACGTCATAATCACGTTGTAATAACGTCGTCTATACGACAAACAATAATTGGAAAAAAAAATGTTTTTTAAAGACGTCACAATGACGTCGTAATGAGGTCGTTCATACGACAAAAAATGATGGCAAAAACTAGTCTTGTAAAGACGTCATAATGACGTCTTAATATTATCGTGCGTAGGACACAAACCTTAATGGCAAAAATGGTCTTTCAAAGACATCATAAATACGTCGTTATTTTGTCTTCTATACGACAAAAATAAATACTGAAAAAAATGATCTTTAAATGACGTAATATTAACGTCATTTTTACGTCCTTCCATACCCCAAAATCAATTGGAAAACTGGTCTTTGAAAGACGTCACAATAACGTCGTAAAAAGGGCGTCCATACGACAAAAAATGATGGCCAAAAATAGTCTTAAAAAGACGTAAACATGACGTCTTAAAAACGTTGTCCGTACGACACAAACCTTAATGGCAAAAATGGTCCTTTCAAAGACATATTAAAGACGTCATTATAACGTCTTTTATACTACAAAATAAATACTTAAAAGTGATCTTTTAATGACGTGATAATGACGTTGTTTTTACATCCTTAATATGACGAAAAACCATTGGAAAAAATGGTCTTTGAAAGACGTCACAATGACGTTTAAAAAAGGTCGTCCATTCGACATTAAATGATGGCAAAAACTAGTCTTGACAACACAACATAATGACGTCGTATTAACGTCGTCGTACGACACAAACCATAATGGCAAAAATAGTCTTTAAAAGACATCATAAAGACGTAAATTTTAAGACGTTTTTATGACAAAATAAGAAGTGAAAAAAAAGGTCTTTGAAAGACGTAATAAAGACGTCGTTATAACGTCTTTCATACGATACAAAACAATTGGAAAAACTGGTCTTTGAAAGACGTCTAAATGACGTAGTTAAAAGGTCTTCCATACGACTAAAAGTTATGAACAAAAACTAGTCTTGAAAAGACGTAAAAATTACGTCTTTATATTGTTGTCATATGACATAAACCTGTATGTCAAAAATGGTCTTCAAACGACATCATAAAGACGTCGTTTTCATGTCTTCTATACGACAATAATATATTCTGAAAAATGGTCTTTAAACGACGTTATAATGACATCGTTTTTACGTCTTGCATACGACAAAAATAAACAGTGGAAAAATGGTCGTTTAAAGATGTTATAATGACGTCATTCTTACGTCTTTTATACGACATAAGTCATCATGTCAAAAATGGTCTTTAAAATACGTCATAATGACGTCGTATTCTGATCGTTTGTACGACATATGACGTGTTTACCAGTTTACGACCAAATTAAGACGTCATAAAGACGTCAGTCTGCTATCAGGGTTTCTGGTGGCCCGAAAGAACAATTTACTGGCCCAAAAAATTGTATTTCATGAGTTATCTTTTTACTCAAAATATCACCCTTTATTGATCAAACCTGTGATAATAGATGAAGCATGAATGGAAGAAAACAAGATTTTTCTAATTTTGTTAATATCTGGTTGAAAATCTGCTTGCCCGATCGGGCCACCAAAATATGACTTTCATACATTTTTGCTGGCCCGAAGTGCAATTTCACTGGCCTGGGCCAGCAGGCCAGTGCAAGTGACTTAGAAGTGATAAGGAATCATATAACTATATAAGGTACAATAAATTATAAATCCAAACAATATTATTATTATCGCTATGTATGTAACTTGAATGTGTGTGAGAATGTAAACTTTGCTAAGCATTGTTATTTGCCATGAGAAATTAATTCTGTATAAATTGGCTCTAACCAAAAAACTAAAAGTAAATGGCAACAAATTTTTGTAATTTTTTACTTTGTTTTAATTATTGCATTGTATGCTGGTAACTGGTTGGTTGGTTAACTGGTTTTACAGATGCATTTACTCAACCAATTACACCCCATTTCATTTTTGGATTAATGAACCTCATTTCATTTTCTGATAAACGAACCTTTGGAATATCGAACCGATTTAATTTTCGGATAAACGAACCTACGGAATATCGAACCCGATTTAATTTTCGGAGAAACGAACCTTCGGAATACCAAACCTTTGGAATGATGAACCTTCGGAATAACGAACCTTGGGAGTATTCGAACCTTCGGAACAACGAGCTGTTACTGTCCTGTATACCATATGACTAATTCATACAAAGAGCAGAACTCTGACCACTGGACCAAAATAGCTTTTCTAAAACTGTCCAAATCTCTTTCACCCACCACTGTATTTTTATTTGTTTATCTTTGAGTATAAATGCTAAAACCATGCACATCCAATCTATTTCCTAAATATTTCTTATTTGATGTTACATCTGCAGAGTGAAGGGATGAAACAAGGATAATGCTTGAATCGTTAATATCATCAATGATTAGACTACAACAAACACAGGTTGTGAGTGATCCAGCATCACTTCATCCACATTGGCTCCCAGCCACTCCTTAAAGGGATCAATAACATTGTCCAAATCCCACTACTTAGAACTCTAGTGGTTCTCTCATACCTTCTTGTATTTGTATTACCAACAGAAGCATTAAACAGGTTTTAGTTTTTCAAATTTCCCTTTTCGTTATAAAGCTATTTACGATTGAAGTGTTCGGATTTGTAATTATCCACTGGAAAGTTATAACTGTGTACAAAGCCAGTGCAATGAGATATAGCAAATATCCCTTTGCGTTTTAGCTCATTACTTGGCAATATGAGATTCATTTAACATGAAATTTTCACATATTACTAATTACTGCACATCAGATCACGACAATACACATTTTGATCAACCATTTGTCACTTTTTGCACATGTCAACAAAGTTATTATATCCCTTTAATATTGTCTATCCAAGTCATATTGTCTGTCTTCCTCTACATCTTTTGCCCGACATATCTTCATGATGCTTGAGTACCAAATATTAAATCTCGGGGAACAGATAGTGAATTGAATATTATTATTATGTGCTGAAATTATAATGTTGGTTGTTTTGTATGTGACGTTGAGGGCAGTTATCTCTTGTAAAGTGTAAAGTCGAGACTGCTATATAATAATGTACGTTGAATTGAATAAAACATGATCAAAGTATATTTTTATATCAGTTTATTTGTTGTTTTGGTATCCAATAATGATTGATGGAGTTTTTAATAAGATAACGCGCTGGATTCATATTCATAAGTTAAAACTATTCTTATTTTTAGACATAGTTGATGGCAAGGCCAGCGTCATAAGCAAAATATAACAAATGAGGGGAAAACCAGTTTTAAAAAAAATCAATAAAGAATCACTTTGGCACTTAACAAGATTCCTAACAACTGAAGTTGATAAAGTATTATTTTGAAGACAGAAATCAATTAAATATACGCTCAATTGGCACACTGTATATTAGAATTTAGTCACAACTCGCTTTATAATATGATTGGTTTATTTTATATAAATCAAATCATATTAAAGGGATCAGTCTATAGTAACATTGTCAAAATCTCAAAAACTTACTTAGGACCATGCAGTCTAGCGTTTCTCACACACCCCTTTGTATTCGTATTATTACCAATATAAGCACGGACCAGCTGTAGGTTTTTCAAATTTCCCTTAATTCCTTTATAAAGATAGATGTAGGCCTATGTATGTTTGAACTTTGAAGTTTGAACCCTGACGAAGATTCTGCTAGGATCGAAAGCTAGGCTGTATACGACTCTTATTGAACTTTGAAGTGTTCAAATTTATACTTCTCTAGTGGATAATTATAACTGCACAAAGTCGGTGCAATGAGTTAGTGAATATCGTTATGCCTTTTTGCTTATTACTTGCTCATATTACATTCTTTAACCATGGAATTTTGACATATCACGTTGGACATATACATTATAGTGACATAAGTATCCATGTTATCAACCATTTGCCGGGTTTTGCACATAAATTATGTCAACAAAGTTACAGATACCTTTAATTCCCCCATTATCTTTCACCGTTCTTAAAAAGCTGACTGATTGATTGTTCGAGTCATGAATGTGATTTATAGTAATCAATCATAACAAAACAAGCAGATTATAAAAGTAAAACGATGTAAAACTTGGTTGACATTTAAATATAAATATAAATGTACGTTATTTATTGAGCGGATTTACATAGTAATTAGGGACAGTCCCGAATACGAACGCGCAAAGCGTGCATGGGATGGGGTCAGAAGTGATTAGTTGAAGGCGAGCTCTTTCCGTATCATTCCGTACCATTTTTTTCTAATGTTAAAAAACAGATGATATCCTTTAGTTTGGTTGTCAGTGGAAATATAATACGAATGACCTAATACTGCTGTCACTTAAACAGCAGCGGGATAGCGCCGGTGGCTTGGGAGACAAGGGTAAACACTTTTATAAATACACACAAGGGGCCATTCTTTGAAAAGTGAAACTTTTTCGGAAAAATTGAAGTTTTATTTTTCTGTAGTTTTGTTCCATTTTTGGAATGATCCATGTGTAAAGTTTCATGAAATACATGATTTGAAGTTTAAAATGAAACTTTTTTTACTCATTTGCATAAATTTACATATTTCAATATTTTTCTAATAATCATAATTCAGAAAATAATCAAGATATCAAAAGGATAATTAGCAAGCTCATTCTTCTCACTTTCCTGTACAGGTTGATACCAACTTTGTAAAAAATCAACCTTTCATTCTTTTCTAAACCCGATATTATAAAATTCCAATTTTTCCATTCATATTGTACATGTCACACACGTGACCACCCCAAAATGTCACACACGTGACCAGACGTTGCCACATAATTAAGTACTATAAAAAACAACGGTTTGATATAATTCTCATTCATTGCTATTGTTGTACTTGTACAAATGTATAGTACTTCTCTGGTAATAAGATGAACATTATAGCTATTCATATTTTAAAGAATTTTCCAAATGAAATTTAGTTATGAAAAAAGCGCTCCGTGCGAAGTCACACACGTGACCCATGCCATTTGACCTCTGACATTGAGTTACGTAATCCTTATAAAATCTTTTGTGTTAAGTTTGAAAGACTACAACATATTCAAGTCACATATGAAGTAAAAATCATTATAGTCTCATACTTACTGAAATATAAGCATCCCATTTCAAAATTTGTCATGTTTTGGGTCACACACGTGACCAAGAATGGCCCAAGGTGTCCCAAAATAATGTGTGTGCCCCCAGTTTTTAGTGCCACTGATAAGGCTAGAGTTATTTATTTTGTTCATTTGTGTAAAGTCTTAATGCGTAGGCTATAGTAACAATCGTCAGATATTCGAAGACCCAATCTAAGGCGCAAAAGTGAAGACGTATACAAAATCGCAAGACGGTTTTTTCTCTTCATTTTGTTATAAAAGCCTAATAAAAGGTGACAAACAATTTTGTCCCATTTCCGAAATGAACTTGGCTATAGTACAGTTCTCTTTTAAAGCTGTCATCCGAAGCTACTAAATGATCACACGTACGTGTTATTTATTTGTTTGTGTTTTAATCATGTATACATTCAATTTATTAATTTATAAGCTAATACATAGTTTATTAACAGTGTGACGGCCAACGTGATCTCATACTAGCCTGTACTTGAGCAGAGGGATATAAATTATATTCATCGCCATCATTATCGCAGGAAATGGCGTATATAGCTACGGGGGCACAGGCCTGGTACATGTGCTCCCCCAATAATTTGTTCAAAACATTACAAAAGATCAACAGAAAATAATGTAGAAAATAAAGAAATACACAGAGTGCGCCCCAAATTATTGGCGTGCACCCCCAATCAGTCCGACCACGCTACGCCACTGATCGCGGAACCATTCTTTTTCAATATCCCCTTTAAAGTGATATTCCAGTTTTGGTCAAACATAATTTAAGTAACTAAAACTTGTCAGTTATCAGTGATAATTCAATGAACCAAAATGTAAACGGCTAATCAAGTTCCAGGCCTGTTTTCATTTTTTTTTATAGCAGCCCTTAACAAAAGAGGGCGCCCTCCAGACACCTCAAGTTACAACCATTTAAAAAATCAAAATAGGTGGTTATTATGTTTGGTAAAACAATATTATTCAATAGAGAGATCAATAAAAACAATTAAAAACCATTTTAGTATATTTTCGAAAATGTGTAGGATTTATCATTATCTTTCTTAAATTATTTAATAAAAGTTGGCCCGAACGTTTATTCCAATTGGATACATTTATGAATATTTCAGCGGTTTCTGAACAAGCACAGTTGATTCTGTCTTCTAAATCGTGTGCTCTTTCAAATTTTACACTAGTTGTCCATCACCTCACAACAAATATTTATCGAAGTGCCCTCTAAACCAAAAACCCAACTATCCCTTTTGACCCTTTATATCCAAGCAGCCACCAATCAGTCCGACCACCACCCACCACCCACCACCCACCACCCACCACCCACCACCCACCCACCCACCCACCTCCAGTTAAAACTCCTATGGAGTGTTTTGGAGGATTAAACTACCAAGTACCAAGCCAATGACCCGACCCGTTTTACTTGCGAACCGTATGCCATGGTCCTCTGATAGTTTCTACATCAATGTGATGTTCATACGTTTTGTCGATCATCATGAGACACATGTATGAACATAGGAAATGCCGACAAAATTGGTTTCTTGAAAACTATCTAACAGAATGTGAACATGATTGAGATTCTGTCTATCACATTTTAATTAGAGCAGTCTTAGTTGAAAAGTCATTAAAGCCCTCTGCAGACAGAGCCGACTCGACCCAATTCGACTGGTCATAAGCAACTCACGAGGGACCTTAATTCCAAAAGCTTTGCTTTCAACCTAGGTCACCTCATCTTTCTATTGTAACGCCATATTCTGTAAGAATAAGAAAGATAAATAAAATAAACTTGAAACTTGAAACTTGTTTTCATTCGGATCGGCTCAGTTTTCAGTGCCTCGCGACACGCATTTTGCCAGTCGAGAGACAGTCGGATGCCAGTTGGTGCCGATTCAACACTATGAATCGGATCCGACCGACCGGGCCCAACTCTATCCTGATTGAAACCGGTCGGATCGGGTCGAGTCGGCTCTGTCTGCAGAGGGCTTAATGTTTTCAAACAAATGCGTTTACCGGATAACAAACGAGACTGGTTAAACGATAGACATTGACATGATTGATGTGCGAACTTTGGTTTTCATGCTGATTGACAACCTTCTTAATTAAAACAAATCCCAATAGTTAACATGTTTAAAGATACATTAAGGCTTTTGGTCAAAACCTGAAAATCATAGTTATTGTTTATGGCTATTACAGTCGTGATGATTATGATATCTGCATTAATGTAATGTTTTGCCTTGCTACTTCTTCATAACAGAAGCATAATAAATATTATGGTTTGAACAGTTTTTTCTTCGTTATTGGGATATTTATAATATAATTTTACAAATTTTCAAATTCTACAAATGTATTAATTTGGCAATGAGTCAGCACTGAAACGTCAGGATACATTATCGCTTATCTTACGGCTTTATAATTATGACAATTGACATTAAACGTTCACACATCACGTATGTAAACGTAGTACTGGAGTTATTTGTTTATTATACATCTCTAAATTGCATCTTCTTTGGTGTAGACGATTAATGAAGCCAGGCGCAGTGTCAGTGTAACAGTCTCGTCCAGGGCGAAGCTCATCAGGACTTCTTCTCAAAGTCCCTCGCACACGACTCCAGAGTACATGGTGATCGTGCCTTCTCGTCACTTGATCCTCGCCTCTGGAACTCCCTCCCTCCTGTTCTTCGCAACACTGACAAACTTGAAGGTTTCAAAGCGAGACTCAAAACAAAAATCTTTTTAAGCAAATGTGCAGTAAATGGGTTACCTTTTGGAGGAGCAAGCGCCTTTGAATGTTTGAACAGATAAATGGCGCCATACAAGTGATGTGGATCATCATCATCAACAAAGATCGAAACAGGTCATAACAAAGACTCTCCTTTTCTACAGTCTAGCAACAAAGTTACTGTCTCCCTTAAACGATCAGGAAAGCGATAATGATCGGGTGCTGATGGATATCTCTGTTTAGTCTGACCGGTCCCAGTCTGACCTCCATTTGATTGGCAGTTTTCGGTCTTATATTTAATACAAATTCTAATGATATTCAAGACAAAATTGTGTTTCTGCTTTCAGCTGCTTCTGTCGTTAATGTAGTCTAGGTTCTATACTCTGTATACACCTTTCCCCCACCCATATACGCGTATAAACCCGGTGCATCTGTACGCCCGGTGTTTCCGTTCAGATTCACCGGGCAACCAGATATATATTATGGGGTTACGCGATATATGGGGGAAAGGTGTAAAAAGTCCAGGGGCGTCGATCACGGGGGGGGGGGGGGGGGGGGGGGATGGGGGGATATATCCCCCCCAATATTTGAGATGGGGGGGATGGCCTGTATTATCATCCCCCCAATATTTGGGAGGGTAAACAAAAATAAAAATAGTTTCTTATATCGCATGTCTTATGTTAGAAAGTCCTGGACGATGCTCCGCATCGTCATTAGGTCAAACCCCCCTTGCAAAATAGCCACAAAAAAAATCGCCTCGCCGCTACGCGGCTCGTGGACAATGCTCCGCATCGTCATTGGGTCAAAAAAAATCGCCTCGCCGCTTCGCGGCTCGTGGACGATGCTCCGCATCGTCATTGGGTCAAACCCCCCTTAGCAAAAAGCTAGATCCGCGCCTGCCCCCATCGGTCGCTTCGCTCCCTCGCAATAACTGATCATCCCCCCCAACCATGAGAAGAAATCGACGCCCTTGGTAAAAACAGAGTATAGAACCTAGACTATCGTTAATGTGACACGAGGAGGGGAATCAACCTGCACATGTCATGATCCCGAAGACTATACGTCTTTGGTACCTCACCTTACTTTGCAACCCTTTGCCCATGTTGACTGATATCATAATTCCCGGCATATTTTATTGTCGTTGCATGCACGATATAACTATGTTATAGTATTTTAGTTCAGTGCTCTTGTTATGTATTTTTAAAGAATGACAGAAACCACGAGACAAAGCTAGCATTAACCATATCGTGTGAAGATTTATAGGAACTATACAGTGTTGGTTATATGATAATCATGATAACGATAAGAGAAATATTAATAACATTAACATAAAATACTGACAGTATTTGATCAACAATAGTATCAAATCGTTCAACATAATGGCCTGTTATAGTGTAATATTGATACTAATGAAGTATGAATAACAAGTATTGTGTTGATCAATTTGATATCATGTATTTTATAGTTTCGTTTCTTATAATTTGTAGTAACTACAAATTATAAGTAACTAACATTAGTTTTTAGAAAAATATGTTAAATGCCATCATCATCATCGTCATCATCGTCATCATCGTCACCATCGTCACCATCTTCATCATCATCCTCATCATCCTTATTATCCTCATCATCCTCATCATCCTCATCATCTTTATCATCCTCATCATCATCACCACCACAATAATAATACATTTCATCATCATCATCATCATCATCATCATCATCATCATCATCATCATCATCATCATCATCATCATCATCATCATCATCATCATCATCATCATCATCATCATCTTTCTTATCTTCAGTTCTCTTCGTGACTTCGTCCACTTGTTGTCTCTACTTTAAAAAACAAAAAAGTTGAACGTCATGTTGACCTTTAATAAAGGGATCTAGTAACTTTGTTGAGATGTGCAAAAACTGATGAATGGTTGATGCAATGTATACTGTTGTTATCTCATATGTCCTCAGGGTATTGTGTGAAAATTTCAGGTCAAATGGACAATGTATGGCCAAGTAATGAGCGAAAATGCAAAGTGATATTGGGTGATATTCACCAACTCACTGCATTCACTTTGTACAGGGATGAAAATCTCGCCCGGAGATTTTCTTATCTAAATACTTCAATCATACATATCTTTGTAATGAAAGGGAAATTTGAAAAACCGAAAGCTGTCCCATGATTTTATTGTTAATACGAATACAACAAGGTATAAAGGAACCGCTAGAATTACAATTTTATTTTGAGGATTTGGACAATGTTACTAAGTCCCTTTAAGGTCTGTAACCTCATCTGTCCAGTATTCGATTGCAGATGATATATATAGATTATAGGGTAATGAACATTGCTGAAGTTAAAGGAATAAATATAAGAACAGCTCTTGTTTTGTATTTCGTCTAAAAACTTACAAAGAGAAAGTAAATTCAAAATGAAGAACACTTTACTTCACCCTCTTAAAAGCTAAAATTCCTTTTTCGTCGCTTTTATAGCAGAACCCTTGTATGAGAGCCATTATTATTCCCTTGTATACATTCATCTGTCATAACAGGGATTAATGTCTTCATAAACGTTCATATTATATGCAAGTGAGAGAGAAGGCATTTGGATGAAAGTGTAACTTAATATTTAGAAGACGCGACATGCACAATGTAATCCTTTGGATAACATCCGGAGAATGAAAGTAATTTGATTTCGCAATATTACAAATGATACACTTACCGTCAAATTGACAGTGGCGTAACTATATAGCGTAGTGGACAAGGGGGGGGATTGCCCCCAACTCTTGGAGTATTTATTGTGTACCCCTCTCCCTTCCACCATGTAGGAAAAATACATAGGCCTAATCCATTTTAATTTTATATCTATTTTTATGTTTGGTCCAGGATTTTCTCCCTCCCGCCCATGGGTTTCCATGTCACGCCATTGCCCCCTCTCATCTTTCTCCCTCCCGCCCATGGGTTTCCATGTCACACCATTGCCCCCTCTCATCTTTCTCCCTCCCGCCCATGGGTTTCCATGTCACACCATTGCCCCCTCTCATCTTTCTCCCTCCCGCCCATGGGTTTCCATGTCACACCATTGCCCCCTCTCATCTTTCATGGATTATTATTGCTACGCCACCGCGCGCAGCTGAGTTATGTTTTTAAACATATATATATTTTGTTTATAAAAAAAGGAATTCGCGGTATGATAATTGCCGCTGGCTATTCTTTCCATTATTTCACCAGGAGGTGTATTAGTAACATTGTCTTGCAATCCACAGAAGCCTCTTCAGATTTGAAGTTTGACAAGTAACTTGAATTAATGGCATCGTTTGTCACCGTCCACCGTCTTTTAATAGAATGTTTATTTTGAGTGAGCACAATATAGCGAATCTTTCTTGAAATATCCGTTTTACTTTTGAAAATGTTAATAAACAAATAAGTAATAAAAAACTAGACATAAGTATAGTGCTTCGCTAGGACAGGAGGGTCGGCATCATTATATTGTTATAAAGTGTGTGTGCACGGTACTTGTAAAGACACTCTCAAATCGTCTCAAAATTCCACTTTCATTTGCTATTTTTAATATATTTGGGTATACATAACTTGTAAAGGGGCTGCCATTTTTTTCCTTACAAAAATTAGAATTAAAAAATATATATATGTATATTTTGTATTTTTATTTTTGTAATTATTATTATTATTAGTAGTATTATTATTATTATTATTATTATTATTATTAATATTATTACTATTATTTATATTGAACCAAGCCTCTCGTTGATATTGTAGTAGATATGACATTTTAAAAGACGGTCACTTTATATAATTATAGTTAATTTTATACTATCTTTGATATATATTACTATTAAACAATACGACAGGGAAAGGGAAATACAGTAATTTGCTGTTCCATAAATGACTTGAGAAATGTACAAATATATAGAGAAAGAGAAAGCCAGAAAGGTTGAGGGTGGGAGTAGGAGTAAGAGAGAAGTGAGGGGAGGGGATAGAGAAAGAAGAAGGAAGGACGTTTAATAAAAAAAAACTTCTATTAATTGAGTTTCTACATTTTGCTATTCTTCTATACATGTCATTTGTTCTTTCAAAACTGCAAAATGCATGGATGAAATTTAGCACAGAAAATAAAAATATGTCAGAAAATTATGATTTTGACCAACTTGGGTCCTGAAAATGGCATTGGCCCGGTCTTTACAATTATGACAGAGAGAGCCAGATGCGGCGAACGTATGTCAGCGTGAAAATACTAGGTATTGCCTAGGCAAAGACCTTGAACAGAAGTCCTATTGATCGCGGAGATTTGCTAACGATACAATTCTGCTTGAATACAGGCAATATACTTCTCGCTGCATCATGGCGCTTTCTTTGTTTCATCGATAACCTGCCGGAGAATGAGTAAGCAAATTGATCCTTTTTTTAAAAATGCATATTTTTTTCTTAAGCGCGATTAATGCCAAAGCGATTGCCTGATACAATGTCATGACCTCGATACCGTTGACGCAGAATGGAGATTACATTATATAGTTGCGTCCTTTCAGTGTCAGATGAAATATGGAGGGAAACATATTTGCTGTAAATCTCGATAATGACGTTTAAGAGGATTTTCATTCCTTGTATGAGCCGGAAATCTCTTCATATTATTATTTTTTTTGTTGTAATAATAAAGCCGGTCGATCGGCAAAATCCCTTCCTTGCCGTTTTTGTTGTTGTTAATGAAACTGTCATTCTGATTTATCTCCATTCCGGAATATTTTTTAGTATATTTATGGCGAAACGTTAAATTTGTACTTCCGTTCATTTGTCAATCGTTCGTATTTTATTCTTTACGTTCTAGTTAATATGTTTAATTTGTATCATATCCTTTTGTTTATAATTATAATAATGTATAAGCTATAAACCTATATGCATTTTCAAGTTGTTAAAACGTGATATACGTTGCATTGTATTTTCTTTCCGGTGAGTTTCTTAATATTCTTTTTTCTTTGAAATAAAACTTTAGACGTAATGCCGGAACTCGCTCGAGTTGCATGCACGGTTCATTCCAATAACCACAATTAAATTTGAACGATTAATGAAAACCACCCTCGCAAAGAGAGGCGGGAATCGATATGTCGAGGTGTAAATTAACATAGGGATACGAAAGTCAATGTTATCGATCCGGGGGGAAATTCCCGTATGTTTTCATTAGTATGTGGTCAATCTACTAAATTGGTAGGTATTGATTTCTTACCTCTCAAGTTTATGATAAAACATTTCACCAGTTTCTTCCGTTGACTCTCTGTTTGTTTGTCATGGTTAGATATCGGTAGAAAGCTTTCTAATCTTCTATCCGATACGTGATCACTTTATAAATGACTCCATGAGTAGAGTTAAACAGATAACATTAGAAGACAACAATCAACAGTCGAATTACAATAAAGTGAACAATAATTAGTGAACATTTTAACTCGTTCATTATTTGAACGTTTAAAAGTTGCTATATATAAACGCACTGTATATTATTAACCACAACGGAAAAAACGAGATAATTGTGAATTTATCCCGCATGGTAATTGTTCTTTGAAAACTTATTGAAAAACATCTGAGCTGAAAACATGATGTCAATGTTATTCTGATAGTTATTTATTAATCATTGCATGTGCGATTTCCATACTTATATAATATAAATAACTATACTTTATTAGCTGTATAAGCATAAGGATTACTAGCAAATTTCGGCTCCAAATCGATGTAAAAGTACATAGCTTTTTTATGAGTTACTTATCACATTATCATGTTAGTGTAATTTAATAATGATGTCTTTTAAGACAAAAACAAAACGACTACCTATATGATGAACATCAAGTATTACAGAGATACATAATGGAATAGGTAATTCCTGGAAAACATTCCCGACTGTCCTTGAGTACTTCTTAGGTGGCCATTATACAATGAGTGTTGGCTGCCCAAAATTACCCGCATGTTTGAACATTTTTATTTCAAAGTATTGTAATTGTATTACGTTGGCTGGCGTCATACAAAAAAATGAACGTAAGACTGACGCATTTAACGCACAATATTATTAGTGTTACTTAATATCACATTATCATGTTAGTGTAATTTAATAATGATGTCTTTTAAGACAAAAAACAAAACGACTACCTATATGATGAACATCAAGTATTACAGAGATACATAATGGAATAGGTAATTCCTGGAAAACATTCCCGACTGTCCTTGAGTACTTCTTAGGTGGCCATTATACAATGAGTGTTGGCTGCCCAAAATTACCCGCATGTTTGAACATTTTTATTTCAAAGTATTGTAATTGTATTACGTTGGCTGGCGTCATACACAAAAATGAACGTAAGACTGACGCATTTAACGCACAATATTATTAGTGTTGGGTTTACCACCAGATTTTGTTATAATTTACTTTACAGTCCAACCTGTCTGTAAGTGGCAGCCTGTCTATAAAATCCAACCTGCTAATATAGTGAGTAGTGACTACCAAAAGTTTCCTTTAAAGAGAAAACAGTGTTATGGAAACTGTCTTTAGAGGTAACCTGTCTTCAGTACGTGGGCAGTGTTCTTGTTTCCCGTAGGTGGAGTATAAGAATATTCTGTTATTTGCAACATATATAATTACTGTACATTAGGATTTCACCGACAATATTATTCAAAATAACAATTTGATGACGTGATAAACTAGACGTGCAACACATAATTTTTTAAATAGTTATCTATATTCGATATTTATCTAATATCTGTATCAATTTATTGCACAGATTAAAATTGAGAAGATCTTTAAATGATTAATTCTGTGAAAGTATTCTCTTTAATTTGATATTGACCAACTCAATGCCAATTTTCGTATTCGATTCCAATATTATTCCTTTACTTGATTAATCACTCGATAAATATATTTTTAGCCTGGAAAAGGGGGGTTGATTACGTTTAGAATATAGAAAATCAATGTAAACTATTTTGCTTGGACCGTAATCAACAATCCGGTGTGGCAGGGATAAGTGTCCATGTGTCCAGGGCAAATTTAATCAAGGAAAATTTGTCAAAATCACTCCGTAAATGTGTGTTGTTTGAGTGTGTCCGTGTAAAGCAATGTTTCGTGGCATATTATAGTTAAATTTGTATTTATCCAAGTTCATTTTTATTGAATTATCACACAAAAACGTTTACACGTTTAACATGTATTAATGTGTTGTATGAGTGAATTACTGTTCGTTTTATTGTCCGTATGTATGTTTTTATGTTTGTTCGTTTGTTTGTGTTTGAGTGCGTATGTGTGTCTCCGTGTGTATGAAGGCTTGAAAACGGACAAATGGGGGATTTTTTAAACTGTCTGAATGACGTCACTGCCAATTATCCCTGGCTGGACACTTATCCCTGTCACACCGGCATCAGCAACAACCTAGGTATGCATATGTAAACAAAATATTTTTTTAAAATATGCATTATAATATTAAATTCTTGCTATCTATACTATTCTTTTGAGTAAAATTTCATATTATTATAATAATGATGATGATGATGATAATAATATTACTACTACTACTAATACTAATAATAATACTAATAATAATTAAAATTATAATAATAATAATAATAATAATGATAAGAGGAAGAAGAAGGATCATTATAATCATAATAATAATAATAATGATAATAATAATAATAATGATAATAATAATAGTAATAATAATAATAATAATAATAATAATATTAATTATAATAATAATAATTATTATTATTATTCTTCTTATTATTATAATACCAACACTAATTAAATAATAATATTAGTCACAACTTGCATAGTATACTTTGATTTATTAATTTATTTTTCTTCATTTCCCATTGAAATGTAAGACTGATCACAGAGGGGATTTTAAAGAGAAAGAGCGACCTCTTTAGGTGATATTGTGCAGCAAATCCATTCAGATTGTACACCTCTAAAATTCAAAGCTTTGCAAAAACATCACTTTAGTTGGAAATTCGTTTTGTCGGACTGTCCCTAATATAGGATTTCTTGGTCAATTTCGTAGGTTGGCCAAACGAATTCTTTTTGCGTGCATTCAATTTCGCCGATTTTGTCACCGCAGCTGTATTAGTTCGAATTCATTTTTTAGCATTTTAATTCATATATATAACGATAATTCGAAAACATTTTGTTTGCATTCGATTTTAAACTTGTTTCTATTGCGTAAAATTGTCATATTCAATTTAAAGCGGGAAAATTCGTCATTACGTAATACCGCCTTCCGTGAATTCCGTTGGCGAAATTGAATGCTAATAGCGTGCTAAATCACTTGAGCAAAGAGGTAAATAGAACGAAGGAAATACAATTTTGAACGACAGTTTTAAGGCCTTCAGCTTAATTTCGCGAATTTGAATAAACCGCTTATCAATACGAATGAAAAGTTTACGGAATTGGCCGGGAAACCCAGTATTTCAAAAAAGAAGAATACATTTTGTTCTCCACCTATGAAAGCTACCGTCGTTGATTTCTCGTGGGTCATTATTTTATTTCGCTTTAGTTCTGGCCTTTACTCTTCTACTTTAGTTCTTTTACATGTTAGATCGTTCAAGCACGAATGGGTGGTATTCTACTAAATTTATCAACTTAGGCTGGACTAAATAGACATAAAATACCACTAACCAGTACAAATCATTCCACCCCAGTGGAATTTGACTAGCACATTGGTTGTTGTCATGCACCACCATAGATAAACGCTATTGTTTCTCCTTAGACTAACATTCCAATGACATTGTTTAACAAGTCACCAGTTATATTGTCCTCTGACTAAAAGGACAGTTTATAACTATATAGAGATATGTTCAAGCATGTCACTGGAATGTCAAGCATCGATTGTCTGGATGTCTATTGTCTAATGACAAGAAACAATCAGAAGTGGTGCATGACAACCATCAATGTGATTGTTAAATTCCCTTTGTCTGAACTGGTTTAACTGGTTACTGGGAATTTCTGTCTTTTTTAGTTTAGCCTAAGTTCATAAATTTAGTAGAATACCGGCCAATGGGTTTTGAAGCCCAAACAAAACGCCCTCGTTATATACCCTTTAAAGGACCTATAGCGTCTAGATGGCCTAATTTTCACAATTCGGCTCTCTATAAGTAATGAAGAAAAATAACTTGGCAGTCATTTCTCATGAAAACAATCAATTTTGGGGTAATTAGTAAATATCTAATTGTCCTGGGAACGCCCCTTTTAAATCGCCAAAATGTGAGGTCATCTAAAGTACGGGCTAATGAACTAAATTCTGTGACGCGTCATGACGTAAGCCAATGAATTGTCAATCACATGTCAATCACGCTGTCGATTCTGGACCCTAAATGTGGGTGGGGCGTAAACTGGCTGCTAAATGAGATTTGGCATCAGAAAAGTAGTCTTAAATCACTACTGTGTTTATTTTCATGGATTTTTTTGGGGGCAGATCTATTTTACAAGTCATCAACTATGGAATAAGTGCCAAAGTACGTTGTATTCTTTAGGTCCTTTAAGGCATTACCCGTAAACGAAATAAATAAATAAATATGCGTAGGAGTGTAAAGAGATTTCGGTTAGAAAAATATTAAAACGCATGTTCGCTCTTCTAATTCTAATGACGTGCACCCAAGTGTTTGGTGATCCATATTCCATAAATTACCATATTAAAATAAACATTCCCCACCCACTCCTACGCATGTCCATACATCCACAAAGGGTTAAAGAGAGTGAGCCAAAGCTGGGACAGAGAGAAAGGAAGGTGTTGCTTTCTTAATAAAGAAAATTGCCTTTATTCCACAACAGATAAAGAGAGAGTGAGACAAAATGAAGGAGAGAGAGAAAGAGAGGGGAATAGGGAGAGGTGTATATAGAGAGATAGTTTCTAAGCTTGATAACAAATCAAAACCTTTTAAGAGCTTTTAGGAGCTCCGCCGTTTTTCTTCTTCTTTGTTCTATAGATGAAAAGGGATGAAGCCTAATGGATGGTGAATTATACTTGAGTTGTCACGCTGGATAGTTTATTGGTGGGTTTTGGAGGAGGAATAATAACAAAGAACATGACCCAGCGACAGTTTCTCTCTTTTTCCAACTTTGCATAATTATCCACTTTAGAAATCCTCGAATTATACTGACGTTTGGTGGAAAAATCCCACAGCTTCATTTATCCCTTTATCTCTTTTTTTTTTCTTCATTTTTACATTCATTAGTTACAACATCTGGCATCCATGAATATGCATTATGATCCTTCCTGAGTGTCTAAAAACTTAATAGCAGCTTACCTAAAAGTTGCATGGGAAACATGGAAATTTGCACGCGCTTTCCAATCATTGACGCAAAACTTGAATTAATAATGTAGTTATTTTACTGAGTTCTGAGGACAAAAACGAGCGTGCAAATTTTACCCTCGCCCAAAACAGGCATACCAACGATAAACGAGACAGACGTGAATCGAAGTACAAGGAATAATATTTTCTTGGAAATATTCGATATAAACCGTTCAACTTCTGATGTAGACCAATCGATAAACTGAAGACGGTATACAAAAATTAAGAAGTACAAAGAATGACAGCTTCCTGGAAATAATCCATATGAACCACTCCATTTCTGATTCATCAGCATATCACTTTAAAAGCCGTAATCTAAATATCAGCTTGCATTAATCTTATGAAACATATAATAATGTGTTGAGTGTTGGACACTGTATAATAGTTCATACTAATTGTCGCGTTTTTATGTGGAGTTATAGACATACAAATTCAGACATCATGTAGTACATGATGTAGTAGACGTTGACTAGAGTATGCGTACTATCGAAGCCTCGAAGGAACCATAAGCCCCGGAGCCGTCGGGACAGTCATTATTCATTAATCATGATGAAGAGTTGGTTGGTTTAGCGTTCATTGTAAGACTCGGTGACTCGCGGTCAAATATCATGATAAGCAAGGACAAAAAGATAGATCTGTAATAATTTAGTTAGACATAACCAATTGTAAATGGGTTTCTTTTATAAATCTGACTTCCTATAAATACACAGTATACTATTACTACCCCTCAGTAGGCCTATTGTGGAAATATATGCGAAGCCTTAGTTGAACAATTACTGTAAGGACCAGAGAATGATTTTGGGTCTATCGTGTTAATTGTTTATAATATATAAAATATATGCCAACAATATGGTAATATGTTGTTTGGACGCATAAAAACGGCATCTGATCTGAGCTGAAATTGTAACAAAAGAAATGTTTCAATTATACGCAATTGTTACAACTAAGCCAATATGGTGGCCAAAATCAAGATAATTGTAAATAAAAATATGAACATGAGCTATATAACATTTAAAATAGAAAACAATTTTTTTTTTTTGTATTGGATGTTATTTACATTATCAAAGCCGATTCCATTCGAAACATGATTAATGAAAGGGCAAAACGAGTTTATTATCAATAAGTTTGAGAACAAGAACTTTCTAAAAACACTATGAGTGATCGGTACGTCTAGGTCTAATATGATTGAACTTTGAAAGCTATACATTATGACCTGGGATTTTTTTTCAAATTAAAACCAAGTTCTGATTGATGCGACGTTTTCAAGCAAGTTGTACACAAATTACACTCATGTGTTGCTTATTTGCGAGAGTGTAATAGTTGTAAACACTCATTGAAATGTGCAATCAATTCTGACGGAGAGGAAATTGATATATAGAAAGTGGTGTTTTGATTGTGCACTGCGCTTCCACACACCATGTACAGTGGTGATCCAACCCTGCATGTGTCAACATAGCATAATCATTATCGTATACTCGGGATATTATGTCCCGAGTAAAATAGATATAATACAATACATTTTTATAGGGCGCCATGTATATACTGTAGGTACCTATTTAGAGGCGCATTATTACCCTTGGTTCAAACACGCGCAATGATTCTGTGCACCATCTCAACTCCCAGAGGAGCGTACTAGCCCAAACTGCACTACTACATAGGTCGCTACAGGCTAATTCAACACCTGATCACGTATACCCATTTATACTACTGGGTAGAGAGCAGCAATATGGATTAAACGCCTTGGTGAAGGACATAACATGCCGGGAAATCGATTAGGTTTGAATTCGGGTCCCGTGATTATATAGATGACAAGCGCTTATCCGATCGTACCACAACACCTCCAATATACACTGATCTAACCATGCGTCCACACAGCTTGTCTTTTCCTTAATCTCGGTTACAACGTGACCCTTAGTGACACACCTATACTGTCAAGTTTAAAATTATGTTCATGTTGGGTTCAACTCGCAAGATTAGGTGGACACCGTGTTTCAAATAGCAATGATATGTTATATAATATGATGACGTCATAATGAAGGTAAATTGAGCATTCCCATTGGTTGATTACCGATGCTTAATCCGGTATAATCAATGGTAAAGTTATAATACATATGTATTATAACTTTTCAGTATGTACGCTTGTTCTTGCATGGGGAAAATGCGCAGAGCGCGCAATTATTTCTAATACGCGCTGGCACTTAACAAGTACGCAGGGCCGACAATGGCTGGAGAGAACACTCACAATTTGAGCAAGGTCAATTTGGGTTTATCAACATGATAACCATATCCATATCAGTTCCTCAAAATAATCATATTATATAACAAATAGTACATGCTTCTTGTCGTTAAATATTCCACAATAGACACCTCTACATTTTTAATTTCTCTCGTGCGATTATATTGCACTCGGCCTGCGGCCTCGATGCAATATAATCGCTCTCGAGAAATTAAAAATGTATCGTTGTCTATTCTGGTATATTCAACTCCAAACCATGCACTATTTGTATAATAATATACGTTACATACCATTATAAATAGTGTTGATTAATTGTTCTTGTATTCTCATATCACTAGCTAATAAAAACATTGGTTATTACCCGAACATCAAAGAGGCAATATTTCGCGTTTATATGTGAATACTTGACTGACTTGTCAGACAGTTTTGTCTGTTTTAGTGATAAGTAATACATCTGGTATTGGACCAATGAGTTATAGCTAGTTGATCGTATCCACATTTTGCATTTTTATTTGCATAATACACACAACAAACAATATGTGTCATTGTGTATGTGTAATTACACATATTAAACAATGCGTAGGAATAAAAGTCAACTTTGTGAATGCTAATTATGTAACAAAATGATTTGGCCCGCTCATGAATTATTCTGTACAAACATAATTATATACCGGTATTGGTTTTCACACTCTACATCAATATCTAATGTAGATGTGTATTTTAACAGTTGTATCCTTGCATGGTGCCCCATCAAACCTGTAAATTTACTTTCATTTAGTAAATTTGTTGACATACATGTGCAAAAAATTAAGGAGGTTTGTTAAATTATGTTTTTCTGTAATCTGATTGATGTCCACTGAGTGATGTGTGAACAATTCCATGGTATTAATGAAAGTCATATGACCGAGTAATGAGCGAACATGCCTATAGCGATATTTTCTAACTAATTACACTAACTTTGTAGACAGTTCTAATTATCCAGTGGATAATAAACATCTGAACGTTTCAATCGTAAATATCTTGTTAACGAAAGAGAAATTCGGCAAACCGAAACCTGTTCCATGCTTTTATTGTCCAGAAAAGGATTGAATACAAAATCCTAACACTTGTATTTAAGGCACTCCATAATATCGCACCCAAGTACCTACAAGATCTCCTCACCATGAAGTCATCCCATTACGCACTCCGCTCTGCTTCTTCACCCATCCTTGAAGTCCCTAGCAACCAGAACCACCTACGGTGATCGTGCATTCGCGCATGTTGCCCCTGTCCTATGGAATAAATTACCCATTAAAGGGGACCACCAGGCAAAGAACAACACATTATTATATGTTTTGGTACCGTTTTGTGATATCAAATAGATACCCAACATTTTGCAAAGGGTTGTGTAATTCATAAACAAAGCAATTAATTTCCACCACTTACGGAACCACTGCTATTTCCTGGTTCCATACGGGCCAACCATTTGCGAGTGCGCCAATGCTATTCACGCGCACGTTTGTAAACAATAGATTCCCGGGCGATTCGTTCGCTCTGCACACGTTGCAATTCACCGCACACATAGCAGTCTGCGTAATTCAGACCGCATGAACGCATGCTTTAGAATGGTGATGCGTTTCCAATTTTTTTTTTCTTTTCTGGAAACATATTTTTGTGAACTTGTTGATGGAATGGAATACTAAAGATGTTACCTTTCTTTAATAAGAATATTATTTTTGGGTGGTGGTACCCTTTAACATTCGTAATGCTCAGTGCCTGGAAACTTTCCAGAAGCATCTGAAGGCTTTTTTAATCACCCAAAGTTATCCATAGAATTTTATTTGTAAGTAGTTTGCTAAATTTTGTAGAGAGATATTAGTGTTGAATGTTTTTTGTTTTGTTTGTAGTCTAAGCGCCTTGAGTAATTTTTTAGATAAGTGCGCTTTATAAATATTTTTATTATTATTATTATTATTATTATTATAATACGAATACAACAAGGTATGAGGGAACCGCTAGAATTCCAATTGGATTTTGAGGATTTGGACAATGTTACCAAGTCCCTTTAATAGGTTAAACCTTCCCAGTACCCCTTGCAATACCACATGATTGAATCATTGAATTACGCGTATTCAGGGAAGGAATACACCCATAATTGGAGTGGACATGTTAACTTGGAAAACCAATTAAGCCATGATCATGATGATAATGATACAAGAATCTGAAAGAGAATGCTAAGAAAGATTGATAAGAGAATTATGGCTACTTTACCGTAATAACTGCGGCTGAATGGCCGGAGGTGTGATTCTCTCCGCGTGAAATGTCCTATAGCAATCAATCTACGGTAAACGAATCGTCCTCCGATGCAATATTAATATTTCACCCTATTTAAAGGGATAGTTGAGTTTTGGTAGAGAGGGCGCTAGACTACTTTTTTTTTGTGAGGTAATGAAAAACTGAGTGTAAAATTTGAAAGAGCATAATATTTAAATAATACAATCATCTTTGTTTGATCAAAATCGGTTCAGAGACGGCTGAAATATCCATAATTATTAACCATAGCAGACATCTGAGCAGGGCAATTTTAAAACCATATTGCCCTCCAAGTTAAGTAGGCCAACAAAACTAGGGGTGAAAACAAATCATATTGCCCGCTCAGAAAAGTCAATGGGATTTTGTGTGTAATTTGCCGGTCAATATGATCACACAGTAAACCAATGGACAAAATCATATTGACCGCTCAGAAAATTCAATGGGATTTTGTGTGTAATTTGCCGGTCAATAATATATCCGAGTATGAAGGCGCGCTAACAGCATATGACCAAAGACGCTTAATGGAAAGACCGACCACTGTGCAATTATCCTGTACAACGTGAATGGGCAGAGCGCGATGTACAAAATTAACACGCACTTTGATACGCAGGCTTTTCATTATGACGTCACAATAACAATGTTTACTTCGCCTGACTAAAAATAACTTCAAGATGACGTGATAAAGTTTGACGACCCTAAATTTGCATATCGCGCGTGAAATTTGCTTTGCGCACAATTTGCGCGTACAATTATAAAGAAATAAATAAAGACAGTGCGCGGACTGAGCGCGCATTAACATTATAACACGCGAGTAGCCATTGCCATTTTTCTCTACACGGTAACAAATCTTTAAATTTAAAAAATATGTTTCTCACAGCTTTGATTTCAATTGTAAAATCGCTATCGACTATAATTTTTAAATATTTTTCTTATCATGAGGATAATATTAATTCTACATAAAAACATATTCCTATAGGTTACCAAGGTCGACACTTAAGCTGTTGCTCAATCTTCATGCTAGCCTGATTTGCCGAGTATTTGTAAGTACAGTTTGATCCTTATTTTCTTTTAAATTCTTACTAAAGAATGGAACTGAATTTCCAAAAAAAGCAATCGTCTATAATTTTAAAATGTTTTTTTATTAATAAAAATGACACAAATACAGTGATATAATAAATTTTATATGGCTACTAAGCTCTAGGCTTAAGCTTGAATCTTCATTCTGTTTGAAGGGACATCGCTGCGCGACCGCCAGTGAGCTGTCTTGTAATTCTACAGTCTTTGATATGACTGCGCAAAATCATACGCGCGTTTATTAATGATTTGCGCATAGAAGTATGAATAAACAAACCAACCCGTTTATAACTAGAAGGCTCACTTAACGCGCGCAAGTCACGTGTCCCATAGACTTTGTACATGGGCAACATGGCGGAGTGAACCGATTTTTGAAGCTCCCGTAGCCCACTTCTCTACGTCATCGCGTAGTGACTTAGAAATACTGGACCAATCATCATGCTATGCAGTGCGTAGACTATCGCGCCTATTTTCCTGCGCACTGTCCTAGATTTCATCACGCTTATGAGAACAATGGGAGCCATTGTGACGTATGCATATGAACTTGTTTTATTGACCTCGATCCCGTGACGACGCGTTTGAACTACTCTGTGATTGGTTAACTGTAGTTCCCAAGTAGCCCATAATGCAACCAGTTGTGGGCTCTTCCGGTGAGCAAAAATCGCTGCACTCTGGCAGCAGTGACACCCCCCTGGATTTGCGCGTGTCTTATTATGACGTAATAATGTGTTGCGCGCTAGCTAAGTAATGATTCTTTACAAACTGGGTTGAAGATGTATGCATTTTGGTTAAAACTTGAAGTAACATCGTTCAATAATTAGAAGAATTGTGCAATTTGTACCCTTTAAATTAATATATTGCATGTTCGCTCGAGATGTCTGATTAGTTAATAATTACAATATTGACTGGACTTTCGGGCTACACTACAAATATTGCCCTCACTACATCCATATTGCCCTCGTCTTCGACTCGGGCAATATGAATCTAGTTCAGGCAATATTTGCCGTGTCTCCCTCAAGGCCAGTCAATATTCTTTAAATATAACAATTTGTAATAAACCTGGGGCCCCAGGTTTATTAGAGAATTTTGAACCAGCCGTTAAAAATTCAAAAAAATGCTTCCTCTTTTCAAAAAGTTACAAAATAGGTATTTAAATAGTTGTTGGTTATTTCCCTATCTAATCACTATTTCAACAAACCATCACATGCACAATATTTTATTCAAAATGGTTGAAACCGATGAGTGTTTAGAGAGCGCCCTCTTACGTTTTAACGGCTCTTTTTGAATGATAACATGATCTTTACTACGTCATTTGTAATTTTGTGTTCCTTTCTAGTTATAACTATTAGTTTGTAATGTAATGATGCAGGTTTTGGTTACTAAAATTCAGTTTCACCAAAACTGTACTCTCCTTACCAGAACTCAACTATCCCTTTAACGATGCCCACTTTTGACACTTTTGAATGGGGTTACACGACACGTAATATTCTTGGTAAGACAAAGTAGATGTAGGCCTACATTTTAAATGGGTTAGTTCCTTAAAGGGGACCACCAGGCAAAGAACAACACATAATTACATGTTTTGGTACCGTTTTGTGATATCAAATAGATACCACCATTTTGCAAAGGGTTGTGTATTTCATAAACAAAACAATTAATTTCCACCACTTACGGAACCACTATTATTCCACTGTTTTCCCGTTCTATTAAATACTAGTATATGACGGCTGTCTTCAAGATTGTGTGATTGCCTTAAGCCCGGCGCAGACAGAGCAGACTCGACCCAATCCGACTTGTTTTCAGTCAGGCTATAGAGTTGGTTTCGCTCAGTCGGAGCCGATTCAACATGTTGAATCGGCCTCGACTGGCTTCCGACTCTCTCTCGACTGGCAAAATGTGAGTCGCGAGGCACAACAAACTGAGCCGGGCCGAATGAAAACCAGTCGGATCGGGCCTATATATATATAAGTCGGCTCTGTGTGCGCTATAGGCTTTATAGTCAGTGTATTGAACCACACATTTTGATAATAGGCAATGGGTTAATTATGAATACATTATTAATGCGCATGCAGGGACGCTAATCGTTGGCCGTCAGTGGTCTGTTTTTCAGGGAAGTGACACGTAAAATCATTTGACTCAAGGGGGCAACTTGTCCTGCGTACAACGTTTCAAAGACAAAACCACGCTTTTGCAGGTTCAAGATTGATTATTAATGCGCATTCACGGAAGTAAGGCGCTGCTATATAGTCTGTTTGTCAGGGAAACGAGCACGTAAATCATTTTACATACGGGGGTGGGTGGGCAATTTGTCCTCCGTCAGTGGTGTAGCGTGGTCGGACTGAAGGGGGGGGGGGGGGGGTGGGAGGGCACGCGAATAATTGGGGGCACACCTTATGCATTTCTTTTTTCCCCACCAATTTTCCCCTTACGTTTTGATTGTATTTGTCAAATTATGGAGGGGGGGGGGGGGGGCACATGCCCCCTCCCCGATTATAGATACCCTCTGTCCTACGTACATATCAACACACACTATATAGCGATTGTGCACGTTCTAAGTTAAGAACCCTTTTGCACAATAACAATTAACTGGTCTCATAATGAAGTTCGAAAAGCGCCAACTCATGTTGCTTGTAACAATGTCATCTCCCGCTTATCTATTTTCTTTTGCTAATCGCTGCAGAGACTGTCGATTCGCAACAAGCTAGCGGAGCGACTGAATTATGCATAGATCTACTATAAATCGAATTTAGCAGAGGACAGTCACCTCACGTACCAGTCTCTTGTCATATAGTACGCCTGAGGACATTATACAAAAACAAAAAAGAACGCCATCCTATGTTCATGTACGGCACGACGTTGACGTTGATTTTAGTTTAGCCATTTACCCTTACTTTGACGGTGACTTTGACTTTGGCTCTGAATCTGGATTGATGCTTAATCTGACTTTGAATCGTCTTTGACTTTGTCTTTGACTCTGACTTTGACTTTGATGCTGACACTGACTTTGACCTTGACTTTGTCTTTGACTTTGACTCTGACTTTGACTCTGATGTTGACTAATCTTATAACTGATTCGGATTGTTCCATCGATACTATACTAATAATAGTGGATTATTTTAATTCGGAAAAGTCATGCAGTAACATATCCCTGATCATTAGGTAGATTACACTTTTCAAGCCTACATGTGTGCACACAGGTAGCATACTAGCAATGGGCTACCGTACCAGGCGCATCCGCTAATTAACATCCGTAATTTATATATTTGGTCCACTTTAGATATAACTCTATCAAAAATATAAATAATGAATTAAATAATCTTCTGGCGTAAAGCGTACATGGAATAATATTATTGGAAAAGTGCTTGACCTTGTCTCAAAACGCTAATAACATTCTATTTTACATAATTATGTTGCAACTCTATACAGAGTGTATACAAAAAAAAGGTACTCGAAGTTCAAAGGTCAATTATTGATATAAAAATGATATAGATGTAAACGGTAACTATTTAGCTTTCATTTGATACCTTTCCTGAATCAGCAGTGCCACGCATTGCTGAGTTCTTTGTTGTTGAAGGTAACCGGTGCAGAACCCACTTTTTGCAAGTTTTGGCTAATCATTCGATTTCTTGAAATTAAAGGTTATTGTCTTATATGAAAGAAAATGTCATTTAACAGCATGCCTGACAAAATTAGGGCTTGAAATCTCTTTTTTTTTTTTTTGGAGTTATAGACCTCAAAATAATAAAAACGACACAGCGCGTTTAATTGTGCATTATAGTTACGAGTATTCACCCGGTGCGAAATTTCGCTCACGGCGCATTCCACGGAGTACCACGTTGCTGTGCGGGACCACTACGTGACCCGCGCACAGATTGTGATCGAACAACGGCGTAAGCGAATACTAAACAAAATAACCAAAACTCGCTAAAACTGACTACATGTAATTGTATGATATTCTTCATTTTCGAGACCTTGTGATTTATTTATGTTGGAACCCTAAACGAACAAGGTGTTTTCATCTCATCCTCACGACCTGGATGATGTGTGGGCCACATTCGACACGAGTTGAATGTTTTTGGCACACAAAACAAACATCGACTTAAAACACGCATCATTTAAGTGTGGCACCATTCAGGAATGTATTCATTAGTCAAAACTTGCAAAAAGTGGGGTTCGCACCTGTTCAATAACAAATAACTCAGCAATGCGTGGCACTGCTGATTCAGAAAAGGTATAAAATGAAAGCTAAATTATAGTTACTCTTTACATCTATATCACTTTTATGGTATGAAAATATATTATTTTGAAATAATTGACCTTTGAACTTCGAGTACCTTTTTTTGATACGCTCTGTACATACCGTCTTTATTAACATGATTAATAGAGGATGTGTTTATCTGCATCGTCGGCATAGGGTTAGTGAGATGACCAACTTACATTTAAAAAAAAATTGCAGGACCGCAGGAGACCCGCTCTACTCTTGAGATGATAATGGTATATAGCTGCTAAATTTCTTTGAAAATTGGTCGGGAAAATACCCACTCGAAGGTACTGTTTTACATCTTCAAAGAAATATGACATACTTTCAGTCGCTACTTGATCTATAAATTCAAGGGTTCGCGATGTTTAAGTCTCAGGTGCGACCTTACATGCATACCCCTAATCTACGGAAGGATCGAGGGCGAGGCAAAATGAGCTATAAGTATATTAACTTATATATTGCAGTGTTATATGTTACATGACCTTTTGTTCAATTTTCCTAAGGAACATTTGCACCTCGGGATAGTCATTATTTTGTCTCGTGACTTACCTTACTTGGCGCAAATGTATATTGTACAGGTAAGATCAAGGATAGTGGAGAGGTCTGAACAAGGGAAACTCCCCTATTAACTCCTAAATCACCAGGGGTGATTCGATTGTTGACAGTGTGTACCAGTGGAGTTGATAAAAGGTGTCAATTCCTACTCTGGTGCGGATCCGTCCTAAACCACGTCCCCCTGAGCATGGGCGTCGATCACGGGGGGGGGGGGGGGGGGGTGGGGGGATATATCCCCCCCCCCCAATATTTCAGGTGGGGGGGATGGCCTGTATTATTATCCCCCCCCCCCCCCCCCCCAATATTTGCGGTTCAAAAAAATAAAATCACATTAAAATGAAGGAGCATTGCCCCCTCTCATTTTGATAGTGCTAAACTGCCCAAATCCAAAATCTTTCGGGGGCTACGCCCCCTGGAACCCCCATTAAGGTTATTTGACCCAGTCCCGGCCCTGTACTCATTGAAAAGTTTTATTCAGGAGTCAGTACTTCTCTCTATGCCCACTATAATTGAGCTAACTATACAATAGTTAACTGTATTTTATTTACATACAGACAACATCTTTATTTCTGGATATTACAAATCCCAAAGCTTCCGGGGGCTCCGCCCCCTGGACCCCCAATAAGCTTCCCAATGTGGGTATCCCTTGACTGATTATATTCAGGCGTCCATCATGTATTTTATGTATTTACTGAGGTGATAGTTTTCTGAAGGATGCAGCTTTTATATAAGGCTCTGCCTTTCTGCTGCATCTCTTTGCATTTTCATTGTTTATTGTTTGTGTAGTATTCCTATTTATTGTTTGTATTTTATATGTATGTTTTTATGGAAATGCTGAATAAATTGAAATGAAATGAAATGAAATGATGCACTGCAATATATGTACCTATCAGGCTAAAGTTCATCCATACTTGGACAAAGCCCTTCTCATAACATGATGCTTGCAATGTGCACTTAATAATCTTCCCATTTCTAAACAGCTAAATCCAAATGCTTTTGGGGCCCCCTATCCCGTGCTGTAGTCGAGTCCGGACTCGGACTCGCTTTTGATGATCTCGATCGTGACTCGGACTCTGAGCCGAGTCCCTACGTAAAACATAAGGCAACGCTCGAAATTGGCGTAGGCCCGATGGCCCGGGGCCAGTAAAAGTTGCGGTCGGGCCAGTAAAAACATGAAAATGCCAAAGTTTGGTGGCCCGATCGGGCCACCAAATGTTTAAACCATAAGAAGACAACATCAAGGAATATGAATCTCAAGTTTGACACCTCTTAAAAACACTTTAATTGTGATTTAAATATTTGCAAGAAATGAAAAGGACGGACATAAAAAGTCGCAAGCGCACTTGCGCTAGTTGAATTAATCCTTATTTATGCCTACAAATATGTGCTATTTCCTCATATGAACACTCTCCCTTGAATTATCTACTTCTTGCATGATAAATCATGGTAAATCCTTGGTAAAATTAAACAACTTCCAGAGGTGTGTAATGACTAAAAGTAAAAGCATATGCTTATGCTGTTTTCTTAATTTCCCACACACCCCCTGGAAGCCTTTGCAACATGTAGAATATAAACATAGAACAACCAATCCACAGAGGGAGTATGTGTGCATACTAAGACCTATCAAAACACATGTCTAACTTTTCACATTCATTCATATTGCAAAGTGCAGTGTGCTTGCCTTTGCGATACCGTCCGCGATACCGTC
>JBAMJV010009604.1:0-41720 GCA_037951105.1 Echinarachnius parma
ATTTTAAAAACCTCATTTTACCCCGTCGACAGTATACAAGATTTAGAAGGCACAAATGACTAGATGTAACTGTGCTACTGTATGTAGCTCAAAGTGGGCTCGAAGTTCAATGTGCAGAATGTAGTACGCATGTATTGGATTGAACGGTTAGTATAGTAAATATTGAGTACAACGTGTAGTATAATATTTATCAATCATTATTTGGAAATATAATTACTGGCAGTCACATGATAATACTTTGCAAAGGTATGTGTTTTACAATATGTACTATTTTTGTATAATGAGTAATTATACCGTAATTATAATGATTGTATGTGATAATTCTTTAACATGTTAAACACCATGATTACAGTAAGAATAAACTTTTATCTAGAGTATATCAATACTAATACAGTATATATATATAGCACCTATAATAATGATAGTTTATTTTCTATTACGCGCTAATATGATTTAGATAATATTACAATTATTTGTCCGTTCTCGACGTTACCAGTCTTACCCCTACGCTGGGCAATAAAAAGGGCAAAATGGCCGATATTATCGTCAAATATCGATTTGTTTTTATTTTATTTTCAGATAGAGTTCTTTAAAACCTATCCGATGATATGTTTAGAATTCCCATATGTGCCCCACTTTTTGAGAAAATCAAAAATAACAAAAGGACAAAATGACAAAATTGCGCGTATTTGGGCAACAAAAAGGACAAAATCGTTTTCACGAACTGCCGAGAGGTGTTATTTGGTTAAGAATCAATGTATAACGAATGAAATGTGTTATTTTACTACTTTTCCGTAAGAATATAGCATTGATCACAATATCCGCACATGCGTACGGCCACAAGTTTAACCAATTTTAATTCAAGTGACTACGAAATAACCCTTGCATGTTTGGCATACACGACTAAACGCGCATATGATATGGGCAATACAAAGGACAAAAGTGGATTTGCCCTTTTAGCTGCCCATTATTGCGCCAAGTCGCGCGCATTGCCTGTGCATTATCAATACGCGTAAAAGGGCAATTCGCGTTTTGTCCTTTTTCATGCCCAATATCGACGCGATATCGTGCATGTAAAAAGGGCAAATTCAGAAATGCGTAAATAACTCCGTTAAAAAGAACTGAGCGTAGGCCAAATTAAACGACTTGATCGCTTTATAGCCTACATTACTGTTTCACTTAACAATATTACTGGATTTGGCATTTGAAAAATATAATTGCCCAAAATGTCAAAATGTTGTTTCTTCCAAAAAAGTAAGTATCGTTTTTTGCTATCGATACCGTCAATTTGTCCTTTTAATTGCCCAGCGATTATCTGAGTCAACCGTAATGCACTATTGTGTTCATTAGCTTGTGCTAGGTCGGGGTGCATCTGGCAGGCGTTTGGGTGACCTTTCTTGGGGTAGAATGCATGACATATCATTACCAAAATGTGACGTTTGGTATAATATTTGAGCACTCCGTATACACTATACTTCTCGTCTTCTCGATGTAGGAATATGTATACTTGAGTATGACTTGTGTATTATTTTGTAATATCGATGTAAGAATTGCGACAAAGCGTATACAGTGTTTGGACACCGTAAAACAAATTTCTAGATACCGTATACTGTATGTACACAGTGATGCTGGCCCGTATAGCCAGGATGTTCCAAGGGGGGGGGGGGGGGGGGGGGCGCTAATTTACAAAAACAGGACCTCGAGACCAATGGTTGAATCGTGCAAGCGGGATAGATGGAGTGGAGGGGGGGGGGGGGAGGGGGGGGGGTTGTCAAAAGTCCATCAACAGTTGTCACCTTTGGAGAAAAATAACAATGTTATGAAACATATATAAGTCACCCGTCTACAGTGGCCCCTTGTCTTGATTACATTAGGTGGTCATCATGGTCATTGTACATGTTTGACTGGACTGTACACTGTTGGTGACAATCAGATATTCCTTTTCAAAGTTATTTGTTTCATAAAAAGGAAAGCGAAACATCAATTAATCAAGATCGGGATCGAATGAAGGTCCTATCATGTGAGTGGAAAGAGAATACCACAATACTGACATGGAAATTCCCTCGGATTGCAATTAAGACATCGTGGATAGTACTTTCTTTCATTTTGCACATCCGATATTGTTTAACTGAACATGGTGAATAGGACAGTGAAACTAGTAACAAACTTGGGAATTACCCTTGGGAAGTAATTTCGATTCATTAAAAATTCATATTGTCTAACGTGATTTTTGGTAGCAATTATTTCGTATAATTGCTTCAACAGTAATCATGGATTTGCGGTGGGTAGCCATAATGCTACTGTTCCGTGCAATTCACAACTTCCAATTTTTATATTCATAGTATTATAACTTGTAATATTTGGGCAAATTTAAGTCTAAAATTAGGAGTATGTGGAATAGTGTTTGTGTGTGAACTTACAGCAGTTTAAATTGGCAACCTTGTTTACAAGAGTACCACATGTTCCCGATCCAAAACGCGATCGCTGCAATGTTTACATTTGTTACGGCCATGACGTCATCTACCCGGATAACGTTCTGCGCGCTTTTTAATACAATGTTTATCAGCTTAACATCCTGACAACGTCAGGACGTTACCTCGCTATTACCCTAGCCCGACTAGGTTGAATCTTACCGCGCTGTTGTCAGGACGTTACCCCGACAATAATGTTAAAGTGAGGCCTGTAAAGTGTCTAACTCCACACAAATTACTTGGAGCTTCCTCGTTTCTCTTCTACCGTGTTGTTTAGCTTATGGTAAGAGAAGAATAAAACAGGGTGAGATTGTTTAAAATGCCCCTTTAATATGACGATATGTATCATTCAGCTCAAAAGCGTTAATAAACGGTCATAAACCTCATAGAGTCATAAAGTAATTCGTTGTACTAGCTGACGCATATTTTCGCCCTTTTAACCAGGAAAGCAGTGTTCTTTTTCAATGAAACTTTCACACATCATTCGGACATATCTGACAATGATTTTGGTATAGGATTGAAGACTAAAATGTCATTTTAGGCAATATCTGACACTTAACAGGTGCACCAGTGGCGTTATGAGTTATAATGTTCATTATATGAGGGAAGGTTGGACACACAATTAAAATGTCATGATGAATTTCTTTAGGATTTGCCATCAATATGACAGTGAGGGTGGCAATAATTCCCAAAATGTAGGGCTCAAATGCCCCTCTTATCCCGACCTCCTGGCTGCGCCATTGAACTTCGAGGCACACACGAGTTTATGAAGCTACAAACACTTCAAATTAATTATCACACCATTGACCCAGCTGACTTTTTCACACAAGTTCATAATTCATTCCGAATAAATCTGAAGCTGGTAGGAGACACATGAATTTAGGAACATCTTTGAAACATTTTTTTGGCAAATGTGATTGTATTTTGAAACTTCTATAAAGCCGGTTAATGTATCCTGAAATACACGTTGCACTTATCTACATTTCATCAGTACTGGCGACCAAGTACTTTTCGCTGTTACACTTGTTTGTGAGCTGAAAAGGTCGAGGTAATTTAGCCTAATATGTTTTACTTTTTTGTTTAACTTTATACCACTAGCAATAAAGATTAAAATGCAGTAAATGAAACATAAATGGAAAGTGCAGTATAGGACAAATGTATGAAACAAACACCGTGCAGTAAGTTATGTACGTGTTTCATGTGAGTGTGCGTTTCAGCATGTTAAAATGTGAGTAAATTGTATCGAACTTAAAAAAAATAAGTAACTGGATCAAATTTGTTTATACCTTTCACGAAGGCCTGGTGCTATGTCGGTCAAGCGAGTGGCGGTGATTGGGGCCGGGCTGTCAGGACTGGTCTGTACCAAGACATGTCTCGAGGAGGGACTCGAACCCGTGTGCTTCGAGAGGACGGATCAGTGTGGTAAGAACATTACAAGTTCCTAAGCAATATCATGAGTATATTTTGTTCTCGGTAAAGTAGATGTGGTGGCAATATGTAAATATCATTCGCAAGAACCCAGAGGGTCATTACCATCACCATCTCCATCTCTTCCATGGGATGATGTGTTTCAGCGATATCCCGTTCTTTAAAGTCAAATTTCAGTTCATGGTAAATGAAACAGGTATTCGATTTTGAAATTGTTTGCATTGTACAGGTGGAATATGGGTGAGGAGAGATTCACGGAGGAGGCGCCACCATGTCCGATTCCCTCATAACAAACTCTTCCAAGGAGATGATGTGCTTCAGCGATTTCCCGTTCTGTAAAGTCAAATACATGTCATGCTAAATGAAATTGATCATTGTATTCCAACTAATAAATGATGCATACTACAGGTGGAACATGGGTGAAGAGAGACAAGACCCCAGGGGGTCACGCAGGGGGTGCAAACATATACGATTCCCTCATCACCAACTCGTCCAAGGAGATGATGTGTTTCAGCGATTTCCCTTTCGATCCCTCCTTGCCCCCGTACCTGCGCCGGGAGCACGTGTTATCCTACCTCGAGAAGTACTGGCGCCATTTTGACCTCGATAAGCACACCCGACTTAACACCTCTGTCACCCGTGTCGAACCGACCGATGACTTTCAGGAAAGCGGTAAGATAAAAACACTCCTTCTTTCAGTTTTGAAAATCGTAATTGAAATCGCGACATTTAGAAAATCCCACAGATTAGAAATCGTAAGGAGATTTGTAATCAGCCAAAAAGCAAAGCCAGGACAGCATTCATAATGTCATTTTGGCTAAGCCTAGGACACTCGAATCTAAGAATTGGGTATGCCTTCGAGACTTCGCTCACACCCACTTGGTATATATATTGTCTTCAAGTTCAACCACACTAAAAGCATTATTCATGTCATCATGGTCATGGAATAATTAGAAGAAAAAAAGCAAACTAAATTGAGTCGATTAATTTTACGATTCGCTGTTTTGGGCCGTTATGGACCGCTCATTTTTCTTGAAAACAACCAACATTGTCAAAACATTGTACAAATGTTGTTAGTAATTTGACACGTATATGGTATATGGTATACGATAATTGTGTAAATCGTTGCAATTTCGGCCATATACAATCTTCTTTCTTGACCGATTTATGTAGGGAAATGGCGCGTGGTGAGCCAGACATGTGGCAGCGAGCCCGTGGAAGAAATCTTCGACGCAGTGATGGTGTGCAATGGCCAGTTTTCGGACAAGGGTCACATCCCCGACTATCCTGGGCTTGATGGGTTTCAGGGAGAGGTACACCACAGCGGCAACTTCAAGAACGGCCAACCCTTTGCGGGAAAGACTGTCGTTGTTATTGGTAAGATATCAACGTTTTAGAGTAACTTAAATTAAGGTCTGATTTCAAGAAAGGGCAGGTCGTCGACTGTTTGTTATTGGTGAGAAGATACTTATCATCGTATGACTTTTGTCTAGATTGTGGTCTATAGCTTCAGGAACAGACAGACCTTCATGTGAACTGGTGAAATATTGTCCTTGTAGTTGGTAAGATATAATATGATTGTGGTACAGATTGTGGTCTTGCTTCACGAACAGACAGGCCTTCTGTGAAATACTGTCGTTGTAGTTGGTATGATAGAATATTCTGTGGTCAAGTACTATAGTTTACCAGCAAAACCTCAGTAGGCCGGTGGCCTTCGTGATTGAAGAAAAACGATACCGTGTAACTGCGTGGTGGCCGAACACCCGAACATTACAGAATATAATTCAATGAAAATAATCGTTTTACAATTAAACTAATTATCTGCCGCATAGAATAAGTGTTTGTGGGGCTTTTTCCATCCCGCAACCTTTTCTCACTGGTTTTCGATAACAACATATCTTCGTTGTCCTGCATAATGTTATGAATCAAGATGAATGAATATTATTCTTTTTCACCGAAAATATATAACCAACTGTTAATGATTATATATACGATTCCCACAAACGAATTTCACATTGTAAACATACGGTCAGCGGTCTTTCCAGTTTGCTGCACCTATGCTCTGGAATAAACTTCCTTACAATATTAGACAATCTGATACAGAGCATCAATTTCGAGCTAATTTGAAGGCCTTTCTGTTTGTTAATGAATTGTAAGTTTTAATTATTTTGTTTTTGCTCAAATACTCTTCTATTTCTCTCTCTTGTTTATGTATATATTTATGCGCACTGAGACTTAATTGTAAGATTGCGCTTCATAAGAAATTATTATTATTATTATTATAGCCACCCGGTCTTGTTCCATTTCACAGGTGGTTCTCACTCGGCCGGGGATGTCGCCGTTGAGGTCAGCAGACACGCAAAACAGGTACGAAATTATCTCCCTAATCAGTGATGACAGTGATGATTATGACGAGGACAATGATTATTATTATGATTACGATGATGGTGATGATGCAGGTAATCATGGTAATGGTGGTGATGTCGATGTTGTCTTGCTTTTATACCATATGATGACGATGATGACGATGATGACGACGATGATGATAATGATGATGATGATGATGATGATGACGCCGCTACTGCTGCGTTACTACTGCTGCTGATGATGATGGTGAATGATGAAGATGATGCTGATACTGCTGCTGCTGCTGCGATAATGATGATACGGACAATAATATTTATGATAATGACAATGGCAATCGGCGATTTCTATTAAACTTCTTGCTTCAACCGATTTCCGCAAATAAACCCATTCTCCATTTTCTCTTAAATATTATGTAGACCTACCTGTCTCTAAGAACAGGCACCTGGTGCCTCCCACGACAGGGCCCCGGCGGCGCGCCCATGGACAACTACCTCAACCGCCGAATCATGACGATGATCCCTCTCTGGATGATGCGTGCCCGATTCATGTCCTTCATCGGGGATCGTATGGACATGGTGAGCCTGGGCCTGCAGGCAGAGAAACCGCTGTTCGGAACGACTAGCTTCATGATCAACGACGATATTGGGGTAGGTTCATAGAGTTAGATGTATAGGTTGGTCCCTTCATTAAAGGGATCTAGTAACTTGTTTACATGTGCAAAACGTGATGAGTGGTTGATACAATGTATATTGTTGTTATCTGATATGTCCACTAGGTGTTGTGTGAACAGTTCAAGTTAAATGGACGTTATATGCCCGAGTAATGAGCAAAAATGCAAAGTGATATTCACTAACTCATTGCACTCACTTTGTACACGGTTTTGAAGATCCGTTGGATTATTTAACATCTGAACACTTCAATCGTAAATATCTTTTTAACGAAAGGGAAATTTGAAAAACCGAAACCCGTCCCATGCATTTATTGCTATTACAACAAGGTATGAGGGAACTGCTAGAATTCCAATTGGATTTTGAGGATTTGGACAATGTTACTAAGTCCCTTTAATTGCTTTCTACCTTGATATCGGTATATCTCGGTATATCCCGCTGTTGATTTGCCAACTATATCAAAGTTCGTATCAACATATTGAGCAAATTCAGCCTGAGTTAGAAAACCCGTTGTTTGCAACGGCTATTTTCACGGTGAACGACGACATACCTAGTGGTAGGTTTACAAATCTGATACTTGGTTGAAACTTTGATTTATAAACGGTTCAAACACATGGTGCACATGGGTCTGCATACAAGGAAATCACCTATCACAACGCGGTCTGGCTTTACGGTCAAGGTCGAAATCGAGGGTTAAAGTTATATTTCATAATTTCTTATTTCCTTAACTTGATAAAGAAAGATCCCAAAATAATTATCTCTAAGATCGTTTAATATAATCGAGACTTGCACGGATAAGGGTTTAGTAGTGGGCGGAAACACCAACTATACTCTCACGCCTGCACGCCGACCTTTCCTAGTGCTTCCCTTCGTACAAGGATAATGTTAACATGACAAATCTAGGTCCGTAGTTTGATTGACTTTCTTTTCATGTCCATTTTTCTTTTGATTGATATTGTTATATTCAGCATTATATTAGGCTTCATGTACATACATCAATCTTGTGTTCTCACTGCTGTGCAGGTTCGTATCTGGTGTGGCGCTCTCAAGACCAAATCCGGCATCGAGCGGTTTACAGAGACCGGCGTCGTCTTCGATGACGGAACCCAAATCGACAGCGTCGATGCCGTGGTCTTTGCCACCGGGTTCACTTTCAGTTTCCCCTACATCGACCAAGACATTTTGAAAGGTTATTTGTTTGTGTATTTTCGAGGAACCACAGTGGTATCTATTTGCTGTATGTATGTAAATGATACAATATTTCAAAATTAATGATGTTGGTTTAATGATGCAAGCTTCTTTTTATAAACACCCTAAGCTTTAATTGAAAGAAGTCACTGGGGATAACGTATTTGCAATTTGGTCTCTTCTCATTATTCCACATAGCATATTCGGAATGCGGTTCAATCGATATGGTGTACTATTTTAAGTCTAATTGACACAATTTGTTAATCAAAATTTACCATATTCTTTAATTTCCATAGACAAACTGAACTCTTACTATGCTGTAGTTTTTTTAAAATAGATATAAACAATGGATATTCTGTACATAGTAAGGTGGTGATTATGATGAAGCCTGCTCGTGACATTCTACCATTTTCACATCCATCAACGCAGACAACGTCGCCAACGCAGACAGTTATCTTCACATCTTTCCCCCGCATCTCTCGCGCCACACACTTGCCTTGGTGGGCATGGCACAAACTACGGGAGGCAATGCGCCTGTCTTCGAGCTCCAAGCCCGCCTGGCCACCCGGGTCTTCAAGGGGCTGGTGCCGCTGCCGGACCGCGCCACCATGATGGAAGCCGTTGCCGCGAAGAAAAGCCTCCTCATCAGGTTATTAGGACACGCGAACGCGAGAGTTTGGGTAAGAAAATACTTTTTTCAATGTTTATGCCAGCCCTAATATCCTAATGATCTCCAATGTCGAATTGGTCTCTGACATATTATGGACATGAACAATTTGTGTAAGATCATCTGTGGGTTTAAATTGTTATGCCTAAATCCTTCGATGTCAAATGTCGAATGAGTTTAATACTGACATGTCTTGGAAACGCAAACGTTTTATTACTTTCAAATGGAATTAAAACCAACCAATTTAGTGTCAAGGGGCATTTCGGGAACTTACTCAAGAGTACCTTTAATTCTGGTTTCCACTCCTCCCAGATTCGTCCTGTTCCGTACATGGATCTTTTGGCGGGAATAATCGGATGTCGACCCAGCTTCTTCGACCTCCTAAAGACAGACCCCGTGCTTGCCTACCAGTCCATATTCGGTCCCAACTACCCCCCGTTCTACCGACTGGTCGGTCCGCACCCTTGGGCAGGCGCGCGGGAGGCGATCCGACATGCGCCGCTCAACACCACGGAGCCGACAAGGACACGACGAGTTAATACGAAGATGGCGGGAAGATGCCACGTAGCTGATCAGATGTCTTTTGCCAAACTCATAGCCGGGATTTTCGTGGTGTTCGCTGTTTTCATTGTACTTTTCCGCTGATTACATGTTCGTTGATATTGATATTGGTGGGTGGTTGGTTATTTAGTTTGTACGGACGCATTCAATCAGCGACGAGTATTTACGTCTTGGACCGTTCTTTATCGTCACCATCCGAAAGACACAACCTGTGTTCGAACCTAGCGCTGATTTTTGCGATGTTTTCGATAAGTTTGTAACAGGAATGTCACGTCGTAAGCCTGTGCGATAGAAGACTCGACTATGATTAAAGGGATCTAGTAACTTTGTTGACAAGTGCAAAAAGTGATTCGTGGTAAATAAAATGTGTATTGGTGTGGTCTGATATGTCCAGAAAGTAATGTGTGAAAATTCCAAGTTAATTTGATGTTATTTGGCCGAGAAATGAACGAAAATGAAAAGTGATATTCACTTACTCATTGCAATTACTTTGTACACGGCTTAAAAGATCCTGTAGATAATTTAATATCGGAACACTTCAATCGTAAATATCTTTCGAACGAAATGGAAATTTGAAAAACCGACACCTGTCCCATGTTAATACGAATACAACGAGG
Organism: Echinarachnius parma; assembly: GCA_037951105.1. NCBI lineage: Eukaryota > Metazoa > Echinodermata > Echinoidea > Clypeasteroida > Echinarachniidae > Echinarachnius > Echinarachnius parma. Next base: position 9,968 of record JBAMJV010009604.1, read on the forward strand.
TATGAGGGAACCGCTAGAATTCGAATTGGATTTTGAGGATTTGGACAATGTTAGGCATAAAAGTCTATTAAAATTGTAGTAAACTATATTGACTTGTAATACAAAAAATTGACTAGCATCACTAATTGTGACATGGTTCAATACTTACATTTTCTGTTGACGTTTAACGCCATCAACGCCGGATTTATGTCATAGACCCCCCACACGATAATAATGCATCGATATCGATGTAATAATGACTCGATTGCTAAAATGTTGGTCTTAGGTAAGGTTTTGTGTCTAGTCTTACAATGATTGTTCAGCATACTAATAACATACAATAACAAAACAAAATGTTCACGATATTTTGGGGGATTTTCCGACGCCTAGTGAACGTAGTTAAAGGGATAGTTGAGTTTTGGTATAGAGGGCGCTACACAAAATGATTTTATTGTGAGATAATGAAAATCTGTGTGTCAAATTCGAAAGAGCATACAATTTCAATGAGAGAATAAACTTTATTTGATCAAAATCGGTTCAGAAATGGCTGAAATATCCATGTGTAATAATTGTTGGGCCCCACAATTATTCAATAATTTGAACCAGCCGTTAACATTTTGTTTTTAAATGCTTCCTGTTTTCAAAAATGTACAAAAGAGGTATTTATATAGTTGTTGATTATCTCGCTATCTAATCACTATTTCAACAAAACATCACATGCACAATATCTTAATTAAAATGGTTGAAACCGATGTGTTAAGAGAGCGCCCTTTTGTGTGTTAACGGCTCTTTTTGAATGATTTTGGATTTATAACCATTGTATTGTAATGTAATGGTGCAGGTTTTGGTTACTAAAATTCAGTTAACCAAAACTGTATATACTCTCTTTACTAGAACTCAACTATCCCTTTAAATATCAAACACACGTCTCATAATTTGAAGTTCGATGTATTATCAGCGATTTCGAAATTATATCGTTACTCCTAAATCCATCATAATTATGGAATATACAGACTACCTCGTCAGCTCGTATATTCATGTACATTTACTGTGTTTTATTTATGCGACCTTGTTACTTTTTTGTAGTTCTTTCACTAGTCATAATGATTTGACAATTTTAGATTGTGAAATGATATGAAATATTTATCATCTGTACACATACGGTAATACTTGGTAATACCGATTCTATATCCATTGCCATATTAAATGGATTTTAGCGAAACAAAATGTTCTCAGTTTCGTACATAACAATAACTTGATTTTTAATCGTTCAGTCCAATCGATCTCGATAGTATATGTGTACAATATGATGTACTTACTTTAGATATAACTTATATTTTTTATACATGTACACATACATCCAAACGTGTCGAATACGAAGTCTATGTAACAAATTAAAATTACAAATCTATCAAATGTATTATATGAGTCAATAAATTGGAGACCTGACTGTGTGAAGCGGAAGAGGAAATACGTATGTCAAATTATTTTATTTCGTGTTTAGTCATGATAACATGTATGTTATTGTATAATATAAAATTAAAGATAAAAAAAACAATATAATAAATTGGTATATTCATGCATGAATTGTCACGGTCTTGTCACAATTACAAGATTAAATTTTCCTTTATAAATAAGAAATATTCCACTTTTGTCATTTTGAGTTTACCTGAATCCTTAATCGTTATCATAACGATTAACCTATAAGAAACGAAACAAATAAAAAGAACAAAATTGGATACCTTTGTTGGGATTATTAAATTATAAGGATTATTCTTAATTAAAATTTGTATTATGAATAAAATGGTGCCCTTATTTTTCAATTGTCAAAATGTTTGCAAAATTATATATATATATTATCAGAGTATATTTTTCATATGTTATGTAGGTAGGTCTTAATTCAATTTTGTATTCGGTGTCAGCATCTAATAAGGCTATTTTGCTCTTTCTAGCTGTCTCCTCATTCTCATAATTTGTATTTATCTGTTGTTAAATTGTGTAAATTTTGTTGTGCTTTGTTAATGTTATTGTTTGTATGAGATTTGAAATAAATGATCAATTCAATTCAATATGCATTATCTATCTTTGGCACAATTTATTGGTGTTTTGAATCGCAATATATACAATATATATTGTATTAATTATGTCCATGAAATATTCACCCGCCCTTACAATGCTTACATCCGTTTCTCGCCTCGTCGATTCATTAATGCCAGCAAATAAGTATATCAAACAAAATAGATACATGCCGATAAATATACCAAGAATAGCTGGTTACTTGACAAGAAATGGATACTTTGCCTGGGTCTGCAACATGCCCTGTTCAATCCGGAGGGGGGGGGGGGGGGGGGGTATTCAGTACATATACGAACAGGATACCAGCAAATAAACAGTGAGGGTGTTTAATATAGGAGACACAGTATTTCATGCTCGTACTTGAGCGGTTGACGTGACCGAGTAGACGTAGACGTATGTTACCACAATATAATATCCTGAATAGTTTTTTTTTGATAATCATTTTTATAAGTAGTATGTTTACGTATGTAAGGAATGATCGACAAACCTATTGGTTTATTTATTTAAATGCAGAATTATGATGCTTTCGTTAATTGTTACGTGTTTTCGAGTTTTTTAAATGTGTTTTTTTTTCTTCTTTCATATACTTTTTTTTTTATAGGGCAACCTTACCTCAGTTTTTACACCAGACACATATGCCTATCAAGATATTAACATATGTATTATGTTTTTACTTTTATAATCATTGTGACGTGACAATTTTTGTGACATTAGTTGGTGTCACACTGGGGCCAATTATCTAGATAATTCATAGCATGTATGTCACCTGTCTGTCACATACGTGGATGAATTATCTAGATAATTGTGCGTTTCACCGGCTATTGATTTAGTACTTATACACGACAATGCTTACTATATCTTGTATTGTAAATCAACATTCACGTAGTTTTTCTCATATTTATATTTACACATAATTATTTATAACATTCAGTTAAAAGGAATGTAATATTTTCATAGTAAAAACCAATTGTAAGAATGACACAATACGCAAAGTAGAGGGACGTGATAGTTATTAATATTAGTCAATCTTACATTTATACAATCGAGTAAAAACGACTTCAATATAAAAACAATACATTCCAACGCATATGAACTATGATTACACAGTATACTGTATATATGCTCCTATACTGTATATATTAAGTTATGGCATATTCTTTTCAACTATAATCAGGAAAATGCAAAGTATTTTCACGGAATGCAGTCGATATATAACAATACCACATGGTACTACTATTTTATATTTCATTAGTTCTTAGAAAAGTGTATCAATGTTGCTTTGGTACATATGATAATGAAAGTCCATATATTTTATACTTCCTGGTAGGATGTTGCCCTCCCCCCTTTTTTTGGTTTAGTTTCAATGCGGTTCTTTCTTTTGGGGTCCAAATTATGCCATCTTCCTTTTTTTAAAGGGTCCTAGTAACAATGTCCAAATCAACAAAATCCAATTGGAATTGTAGCGGTTCCCTCATACCTTGTTGTATTCGTATTAACAATAGAAGCATGGTACAGGTTTTGTTTTTTCCCCCTTTCGTTAAACAGATATTTTCAATGGAAGTGTTTTTTTTTTTTTAACTCTCCACTGGATAGTCAGTCATAACCGTGTACAAATTACGTGCAATGAGTAATTTAATATCACTTTACATTTTCGTTCATTTCTCGGCCATATAATATCCATTCAATGTAAAATGTTCACACATTACTCAGTGGACATAATCAGATTACAACAATATACATTGTATATTCATCACATTCATCACTTTTTGCAAATTTCAACAAAGTTACCAGATCGCTTTAAAGTTTGGAACATCGTTACCTAAGTACAATTTAAAATGTTAACATGGCCAATCGGGAAAAAACAATGATTTTGCAAATTCTGACAGTGTTATATACTTGTCAGTATTTTTAATAATTTTGTCGCATATCATCCAAATTACCGGCATGAAACTGTGGATGACTGTGTAAAGAAATTTGTATTTAATTATATAAGGGTCACAATTTGAGTGGTAAAAAATGCGGGTATTTGTAAAACACGTACTGAGAAGTGTGTGTGGTTCGCAGAGTGACCGTATAAAGTGAGGGATCGAGTGAGCTATAATTACACTTAGGGAGATCTAGTAACTTTGTTGATGTGCACACAAAGTGATAAATGTTTGGTAAAATGTGTATTGTTGTGATTGGATATGTCCACTTAGTAATTTGTGATAATTTCACGTTAAATGGATAATGATCAAGTAATGAGCAAAAATGCAAAGAGATATTCGCTAAGTTCGCTAACTCATTGCACTGACTTCGAAAAACCGAAACTTGTTCCATGCTTCTATTGGTAATTCGAATACCTCGAGGTATGAGAGAAACACTGGAGTTTTAAGTAAGATTTGTGGATTTGGACAATGTTACTATATAGAACCCTTTAAGAGTCTAATTATGTTTCTGGTGTACGTGCCAATCGTCACTTGCAGGGGTTTCATAACATTTGCCAAGGCGACATTTGCTCCGATATGATTTTACCGACAATGATAGGCGTTAATACACCCCTTACACTTAAAGGGATAGTTGAGTTCTGGTAAAGAAGGTACAGTTTTGGTCAAACTGAATTTTAGTAACCCAAACCTGTACAATTTGATTACAAACTGATATATATAACTCCACCATGCTCGAAAAGAATTTTAAAAATACTAATGACTAAGTAAAAAGCCTGTTATCATTTTTTTTAAAAGAGCCATCAAAACTCAAGAGGGCGCTCTCTAAACCCCTCTAAACACTCATCGGTTTCAACCATTTTAATTTTAAAATTGTGCATGTGTTGTTTTGTTGAAATAGTGATTAGATAGAGAGATAATCAACAACTATTTAAAAACCTATTTTGTAAATTTTTGAAAAGTAGAAGCATATTTTAAATTTGTTAACGGCTGGTTCAAAATTATCGAATAATTGTGGGTTATGTTTCTGGATATTTCAGCCATTTCTGAACCGATTTTGGTCAAATAAAGTTTATTCTGTCATTAAAATTGTATTCTCTTTCGAATTTGACACTCAGTTTTTCATTATCTCACAAAAAAATTATTTTGTGTAGCGCACTCTATATCAAAACTCAACTATCCCTTTAACCTAACATTGCTAACCCATACCTAACACTAATATCACTACCCCTAAAAAGATAACAAATGAGTGAGTGATTGAGTGATTAAGTATTTTTGCTTATTTATTGATCAATCACATTAATGATTGGTTGATTTGAAAAAGTACACAAGAGACATCGCTTAGAATATAGATATTTTCTCTAACAACATGATCCAAATTTATTGTTTTCTGTAGAGTTTGTATTTTACAAGGTAATACATGTACTAAGAAAGACGATTAGAAAGATAAAACAAAAACATTCAACAATCACTCATTCGACATCAATACTATCATGCATACCCTTGCAAAACATATATAAATAGTTAAAACAAAATTAAAATCGTATGTTGTTGATTATCGTGAGATCAGCACAAATCACAATTAAAGCGGTATTCCGGGCCTGATAAAACCATTCGTTATTTTAATAAGCAGAACAAGAGGAATAATTGGTGAAAATTTGATCAAAATCGGACAAGAAGCACGGGAGTTATACCTATTTGAACATCATGTAGTAATGAGCGATCGTTTCAAAATTGCCGCCATATGCAACATCATTCACGAGCAACTCGTCATGGCTTTAGTACATGAAAATACACTTATTTCTCTTTTTCATAGCTAAAAAATTAATTTTCTCTGCTTGTTTTCACGAATTCATACAAGAATATCGATGGGCCAACCTCATTGGAATTTGTAAGCTCATAAATTTGCTTTGTTATGAAGAAAATTTAAATTTTGTAAAATTTCCATGTAGAAGTCAAAATGGCTGCAGCTCACAAGTGACGTCACGATCGATAGCAATAGCGAACGATACTAAAAATCGGAGCAAAGTTCATCCTGTCATAACTTTGTTATTGCTCTACCGTTTCGGCTCAGATTTTCGATCATGATTCTTCATATTCACCTCATTTTATAGCAAACATCACATTTCTTGGGTGGAATTCCCCTTTAAGGGGGTCATACCCGTCCACCACGCCGACAGTAATTATCCTTTTGATTTAACAATATTTGTTGAGGGGGAATCATGCCAAGTGAGGATTATTTCTTCACAATACAGATCTATGATGTAATAGTGCTTTAAAATATACAATATTTTAATAATTTGGATTTGTTCTCACTTTGCATCGTTAATTTATTACATTTATAAGCAAATTAAGGCAGTCAGATAGTTATTCAAAATGCCATTCCATGATCCACCACATTTTAGGGGTAGTTCAGTTTTGGCTGCACGAAATAATTTTTTTGTGAGATAATGAAAAACTGAGTGTAAAATTTGAAAGAGCATACAATTTTAATGACAGAATAAACTTTATTTGATTAAAACGTTTCAGAAACGGCTAAAATATCAATAAATATATCCGATCGGAATAAATGTGGGCCAGATTTATTCGATGATTTTTTTTTAAATTAAAAAAATGCTTACACTTTTTCAAAATCTTCAAAAGAGGTTTTTAAAGAGCTGTTGATTACCGTATCTCTCTATTTAATAATTATTTCAACAAAACATCACATGCATAATCTTGTATGAAAAATGGTTAAAACCTATGCCTTTTTAGAGAGCGCACTCTTGTGTTTTAATGGCTTTAAAAAAAAAATGATAACAGGCTTTTTACTTAGTCGTTCGTAATTTTCTATACCTTTCGAGCATGGTGGAGTTATAACTATTAGTTTGTAACGTTATTGTGCAGGCTTTGGTAACTAAAGCTCAGCCTTACCAAAACTGTACTACCCCTTTAAACTGAACTAATATGTAGACTGCAATACAAACAAATTAAGGACGGTTGTAACTATAAGCTATACCTGATGCCATATACCTGCATAATTCCATGCTCACAGTTCTTTGTACCATCATAATTATTCCATTTGAAATAATTATGTCCGCTGCTGAAAAATGAGACAGCTACAAAAGTAACACAAGGATAATGTGAATGCGGTTGTATAAGCTACCACGTACTGTTCTTCATAGTGTGGCTATTGGCGCGTTCGCTGTGCAGACTTGGTATTCATATTGTCCGGGGTAAGTTTGAATTTTGTCATTTTGTGGTCATAATTGGTATCATAACCACACAATCATGTGGAAACTTTTTTGTATTACATCATGGTAATTATAACATTTCGACTAACTTCTATATCAGCATAATTTACTTCTTTGTTTAACTTCCAGTATATTATATTAGATAGGAACGACTTCATTTTGGTAAGTTATGTGCTCTAATTGAGTTACTTGCACTAAACTTTCCTCTCCCTCGCAACGAAATTATTTGTTAAGCGCTCGCTAAACCCAAACCTTACGATCTAGTAACTAAATTGACATATTCCAAAACTGACATATATATTATATAGGTTTGATAAAATGTATTACTGTGATCTGATATGCCCACTGAGTGATGGGTGCATTTATTTTCTTTCTCATATAGGAAAGAACCAGTCATCCGCGGAGAGAATAAATCACACAACTTAGAAACAAAATGACGGAGATGAAACGTGTCGCGATCATCGGAGCTGGGGTGAGCGGGATCACATCGGTCAAGGCCTGCCTGGAGGAGGGACTCGAACCCGTGTGCTATGAACGCAACGACGAGCTGGGTAGGTGTCGTGATAACCAAATTAACTCTTTGAGTGCCACATTTCCTTGATCCTCTGAACCCCATTCACCTACCATGAATAGAAAGAACACTCAACTTTGTTAGAAGTATGTGTGTCTTTATAATTAATTCACACGTTATATATTGTGGGGATGAAGGAGCGAATCAACAGAATGTGATTATATGAGTACTGTGACTAGGGTTAGGGTTAGGGTTAGGGTTAGTCGACCAAGGCACCCATATGGTTACTTATTTACGGGAAACTAGCCTTTCATGACTTGTATAAAGAGTGCCAACATCCGGAAAACACTGACATAAAATCTTAGAAAAATTGGAATCAGAACAATATTGTATAATTCGATCAAAGCTTGTCTGGAAATGAAACAAAAGTTCGTTGTATGTACATAAGCCTATTATTAAAGATTATTATGATAGTCAAATCATTCTTGTACCTGTATTATCATTTATTTTGATGTCACGTACGTACCACTTTGCACTCTATATTAAAGGAGGTATCAGTAATGACACCTACTCTACTTTGGATTGCAACATGCGGTAAAAGCAAACACGTTCTTGCATTATTGATATTTTTGAAATAGATTTAAATTTTACTTCTAATGTATGCTTGCAACATTTGTCACGTTTGTAGGTGGAATATGGGTGTACCGAGAGCAAAATCCAAACGGCCAAACGGACGCTGCCATCTACGAAGGACTGGTGACCAACTCCAGTAAGGAGATGATGTGCTTCAGTGATTTCCCGTTCCCGCGGGAATCAGCGCCTTACATCCAAGGCCGCCACCTCAACGATTACTACCACGCCTATGCTAAACACTTCGATTTAGACAGACATATCCATCTAAGTACAGAGGTAAGATCAGTTGTGTTCGTTGATTCGTTGTTATTTTATTATATTATTGTTCCTGTCTATGTTCTTATTTTCCCGTTCCTGCGGGAATCAGCGCCTTACACCCAAGGCCGCCACCTTTAACGGGTTCTACCGCGCCGATGGTTCGATCTAGACAGGCATATCCATCTAAATACAGAGAAATGATAACTTGTTTCGTTGATTCATTCCGGTTAGCGAAAATATTGCTTAGGTTGTCATGTTTTCGTTTTCCCGTTCCCGCGGGAAGAGACGCGTGATGTCCAGGTCCACCATCTCAACGGAAACTGCGACGCCTACATGTTGATATATAGGATTACTACCACAACTTAACTCACTCTGCTCTAGAAGTGCATGTCTGATACTGATATACCTCATTTTGCAGGTTTTGAGGACAGTAAGGACGGAGTAAGGACACCATTAATACCGTCGAAGAAACCAGAAGATTGTTAGTCAAGGTCCAGAATCCCGAAGGTACCAATGCAAGAACACAGCAATCATCTCTGTTGCAATGCTAATGAAGACCTATTATATGATAATCAATATCGTTTTTTATTGTTCATTTTGTTATAGAAACTGCTTTTACATCATCATGGTTGTGGTTGGCCCTTTTCTTTAGGTAATACGAGTGGAGAGGACAGAGGACCACGAAGAAACCGGACGATGGCTGGTCAGGGTCCGGAACCCCGACGGTTCGGAGACTGAGTCGGTGTTCGATGCCGTCATGCTGGCCAGCAGCATCTTCAACAAACCGTTCCTGCCCACCTACCCCGGCATGGACATCTTCAAGGGTCAGATCGTGCACAGCCAGACCTTCAGGCACGGCGAGGCGTTTAAGGACATGAACGTTCTTGCTGTTGGTGAGTTCCCGCGCAATAGTGTACACCAATTTGGTTGCTAACTTCAATTTTCATACTGCCCCATAGCCACAAAATCTAACCACAGTCCCCAAATCTGACTTATAGCCACTAACTTTGACCTTGGCTATAGCCACCAAATCTAACATATAACCACCAAATTTTGGGTTAGGGTAAGGGTTAAGGTTAGGGTTGAAGCTAGCAACAAAACATAATAGATCCACCTAAAGTGCAGGATAACCAATTTGTATTCCCTTTTGGACGGCGATCGCTCTTGAAATAGAACAGTAATTATATTTTTAAATTAACAGTGGCACTTTAAAGTAGAAAACAAAATTGTATCTAGTACAAAATAATTAACTTTAACATTAGTGGCGTATCGTGGTCGGTAAAGATTGGACGAGCGGGCACAGAAATTATTGGGGGCTAACTTTATGTATTTATGTATTTTTTTAAATTTTAAATGATCTCCCATCAGTTTGGTGTTGCTATTGTAAAATTATTGGGGGGCGCATGCCCCTTGTGCCCCGCTAGCTATGCTAAGATATAAAATATTGCGGTTTCATGCCCATTATTATGAACGAAACATCTTCTTTTTGTTTTACAACCATGGTCCATGGAAATGATATTGAATTCCAAGTGGTAAATTACCAAGCCTGATTCTGGGAAGTGGTTACGTGCCGGAAAACAGGTTTAGTACTGGCCTAGTCCCACTGCACCATATCTCCTTCCGTTTCCTATCCATTTGACATCCGGAAGGTATATTAAAGGGATAGTTGAGTTATGGTAACAAGAGAACCGTTTTGGTCAAACTGAATTTTACTAATCTAAACCTGCACCATTACATTACAAACTAATAGTTATAACTACACCATGCTCGAAAGGTATATTAAAGTACAAACCACTAAGTAAAAAGCCTGTTATCATTCAAAAAGAGCCGTTAAAACTCAAGAGGGCACTCTCTAAACACTCATCGGTTTCAACCATTTTAAATAAAAGATTGTGCATGTGATGTTTTGTTGAAATAGTGATTAGATAGAGAGATAATCAACAACTATTTAAAACCTCTTTTGTAAATTGTTGAAAAGAGGAAGCATAAACAAAATAAAAAAATTAACGGCTGGTTCAAAATTATCGAATTATTGTGGGGCCCCACAATTATTACAAATTGTTATGTTTATGGATATTTCAGCCATTTCTGAACCGATTTTGATCAAATAAAGACATATCTGTCATTAAAATTGTATACAATTTGAAAATATATGCTCTTTCGAATTTGACACTCAGTTTTTCATTATCTCACAAAAATAATTTTGTGTAGCGCCCTCTATACCAAAACTCAACTATATTGGCAGGAACCTAAATGATGCGGATAAAGTTCGGAATGGACCAGTGATGGGATAATTTTAATACGGCTCCGTTTCGCGTGGAGGGGCAACGGATGGAACTTCAAATGTTGCTAGATGCTGATCGACCGTTTCGCCACATTTTGGTCGAATAGGAAACAGAAGAAGGGAGGGTGCAATAGGACTACCTTATAATATCATGGATATGCAACATATTAACTTACATATCAATGCCAGTCGCCTCTTACATATACGGTATAGCAACATCATCTAAACGATATAACACAGTCTCATATTACATGACTCAATTCTAATGATAGAACAAAAAATGTACATGCATTTATTAACAGGACTTAAAATAGAAATGTACACAACAGTTATATCATCCATCCATTTCAAGATCACCCCTGCTTCTTTCACTATAGCATGTTGTAATATGATGTAAGATACTCTTTGATGTTCTTTATATAACTATGTAGATGATATGCAGGCTTTTTGAGAAATGAATACATTCGTAATTTGTTGGAGGCCGGTATTAAATGAGAAATGCTGGTAGACATTAGTACTTACAAGTCTACAAGATCATCTTCACGAACTGCGAGTTAATAAGCAATAGGCCAGGTCACTCAAGTGCTTAAAATAACATTATACAAATGCTGCCTAACGTTTGTGCTTTGTTTCCTTCACATTTTTCATTATATACCACGAGTATGAAAGTATAACACGAAATGAATAAATAATAATAACAATAATAATAAATGTATCCGTGATGTATTTAGTACATCAGTAGCAAATAATCGTAATAAATATACAAATGTATGTGTTCTGTTATATGTTACTTATCCAATATTAAAATGTTTGTATTTAATCAAATGTATTTCATAAATTAAATACAAAAAGAACGTATGTCTAATAAACGCATTGCAGTTGCAACTTGTTGAATATTTCACTCGAGAAACAAACAAATACTAATAATAATCATTATGTCGTATTGAACACGACAGTAAATAATAATACAAAAGAGGATTATGCAAAACAAAACTTTTTGATATAATGAAGTTTATAAAGTTGGTGATGATTATAATTCGTACATTAATTATATACAGGTGGATCCCATTCTGCCGGTGATATGGCTGTTAACACAAGTCGGCATGCGAAACAGGTGAGTTTCAAGTTTTATATTATTTTATTTCCAAAGAAACTTTAAAGGGACTTAGTAACATTGTCCAAATCCTCAAAATCAAATTGGAATTCTAGCGGTTCCCTCATACCTTGTTGTATTCATACTAAAGGGATTTAGTAACATTGTCCAAATCCTCAAAATCCAATTGGAATTTTACCGGTTTCCTCATACCTTGTTTTATTTGTATTAACAATAAAAGCATGGGACAGGATCGGTTTTTCTAATTTCCATTTCGTTCAAAAGATCTGGTAGAAAGATTTCTAATGAATAAGTGAGGAGGCTGTTTTGAGTCACATAGCAGTGGTTAACACAAGAGCCATTTATAGACATTAACTAATGTTGACGAATCTGAATTGAAATTTTCAAGTTGTTTTTAATTTAATTTTTTTACTGAATTGTGGATTAGTTTTCATAGGAGGCTGTTTTCAATTAAATAGGAGCCGTTAACGGGCACCTCAGCATATTCAGCAAATTTCTTCGAAATTCATGAATGTGATTGAAAATAATGTAATATTTTCAAAAATGGGAAGGTTTTTGAAATATCTATTGCAATTGTTCCAATAAAAGGTGGGACCCGCTTTAAATTCCAATGATATAAATTTACGGATATTCCGCCGTTTCTGAACCGATCTTGATGAAACATTTTTGTTTGCATTTAAGACTACGTGTCCTTTCAAATATTACAGTTAGTTGATTATTAAAGTCATACATTTATTTCTCGAAGCGCCCTCTAACTAACACTACACCACCCCTTTAAAGGTTTACCTGAGCACCCGGACGGGTACGTGGTTGACGACGCGCATGATGAAGGACGGGATGCCTCGTGACATGACCATCCACCGCCGCTTCGTCAACTACGGCTTGCCGGTCAACATGAAACTCAAGATGTTTGAGAAAGCGTGCGTCGAGCGGACCGACCCCGAGATCATAGGTATCCAGAGCTCGAAGCGTTACGGCACGACCACGGTGATGATCAACGACGATCTGGCCACCATGGTGCTCAACGGCAAAGTCAAGGTATACTTCAAACTACTATAGCCAATAACCAACCAAATTTATATAATTTGAACCATTTTAACAACGTCTGGAAAAAAGTGATGACAATTGGAATTTATGGGGACTTAATTGAAATCTTAAAGTATATTATTGTCTGATTCCCGATTAATCCTTGGAGTAATATAAACGATCTTCTGTTAAAAAAAAACGTCTTGGCTGTATTTGTCTACGTCACATGCAAATGGCTGGGAAATATTGTACTATACAGATTTCAATAAAGAACCCTACAATTTTGTGTTCAATAACGGGTAAATTTTCCCTTGATCATAAAACAGTGAGGACGATATGCAATTATTTAAGTTGTGATTTTGCGTCAAATTCAATTATCCGCTAATACATCTTGTCCGAAATTTGGATCTAGTACACAAGGAAGATATAATTCGTAATGGGAAATTCACTGTAATGTGTGAATTATTATTGCTTTTTGTTACAGTCGTTATCAGATAATGTTTTCTTGTTCTGTATAAACCCAGACGAAACCCGGCATCGACCATTTCACGGAAAACGGCGTCGTGTTTGTTGACGGTTCGAGAATCGACGACCTCGATGCCGTGATCTTCGCGACGGGATTCCAGCTCGATCTCCCCTACATCGATAAGGACATCGTTCCTGGTAAGATCAAGATATCAACAATCTGAGTGCTTTGGTTGACTGCATTTACAAATATCCAGATTATTGTCTATCGAGCTGCTCGTAAATAAATAGACACGACAGCAATCCTTTCAATACTGTATAGTGTAATCCCAACCATGATTATGTTATTTCCTGCAGTACCTCATCCATTCATTTTGTTTTATTGGGGATTTAAATAGCTACTGATGTAAACTTGTCTGAAAACTGGACAGCTGGGCTCTTGTGCTTTAATTCGGCATTAAGATGTTAGACCTCGAGGAGGTATATAGCAATCATTAGCTCTACTGGGATCATCTGGACGAACACCCCAGAGCAGGATCTTGCGAACAGAAAAGAAAAAATTATAAATGCTAATAATTATGTTTTGAATTGTTTCTGCTTGTAGCCAAGATCGAAGACCTAGAGATGTACCACTTCGTCTGGCCCGCACATGACAAGCACCACACTCTGGCAGCCATCGGTTTCATCATGATCATCGGCCCGCACGCTCCGGCGCTCGAGCTCCAGGCTCGATGGGCCGTCCAGGTCTTCAAGAAGAGAGTCGGACTTCCGCCGACCGAGGTCATGATGAAGGAGATCAACGGAAGGAAGAGGTTCACCTTCAAGCGATTCGGGAAGCACAAAATACAGGTGAGTTATAAAGCAGCTATCATTTCCATATTCTTGCCATAATTATGCCAGTTCGCTTCATATCTATCCTATTATTAACAAAGATTGTTCCTGGCAACATGCAACTTTGTCCAATGTTTTCCCGATATAGCAACCTGTTGAAGTAATGAATTATTATCAGGAAGCTGCTGAGACAAAATGTTTTATAACCTTTAGTTTTACTTGTATATGTCTTCTCTCCCTTACTATGTGTTTGTTATGATCCTTTACAGGCGCTTCCAGTTCCGTACGAAGACACGATCGCGGATTACATCGGTGTCAGGCCCGACTTCAAGAAGCTGTTCTTCCAGGATCCGATGCTGGCGCTCCAGGTCTACTTTGGACCCGCCTACCCGTACTGCTACCGTCTGTTCGGCGAACACAAGTACGCGAAAGCACGCGAAATGATCATGCGCGGTAAGGAGAATGTGATCTTCCCGACTAGAACGCGCATCGTGTCGACCGCGCAGAACGCCGTAAGCTCGCTGCGCATAAGCGCGGGGGGCTTCATCAAGACCGCCTTTATGGCCGTCATAGCCTTCTTCATACTCTCCATCGTTACGTAAGGTGTTTGACATCCAGCATATTGCTAGTGGCGTAGCTTAGGGGCAAAATGAGGGATTTTCTCACTTGTCGGCATAGTAGTGCCCCATTCCACCTACTGAGTTCAATAATGATGACGTAATTATTATAAAATGTAGGCCTACTACGTTACTTTGTCATGTTTGTTTCACCAAAGCCTTCTGCATACTACTAATACACGATCCGACCCGATCCGATCTGATGAACGAAACTAAACTATACTACATGCTTTTAATACGCAAATCTGAATTACTTACTTACTTACTTACTTACTTACTTGGGTTTACTTGGGTTTACTTGGGTGTAGAGACGTGAAGCAAATGATGCTTATTTTCCCCTCTTGCTGACATTCAGGTTCGCAGTTGTTCATCAGATCGGAATCGAATCCATGATTGAAATCAGTGTCCTCTCTTTGCCCCCGGCCCTCCCTTGGTTAACCCTCGCTACGCCATTTATTCAATTAATAATTTTTGTTCATGCTCAATTAACTTAGTTCAATGACGAATTTCTTGGCTGATTATGACACAAATATGTGCTATTACCATAAGTAAACTAAATTATAGAAATACATTTATATAGAAAAAGTATTAAAGAATCTTCATGAATAAATTGGTTTCCAATGAAACTATCAATCTTATCTTATTTATGTAGATTGCACATTTATGATTTGGTCATCGGTCACTTTTTGTATGTCAGTGAGTTTTGTATGAACATTGCAATGCAATAATTATATTAATGGTAAATATATTACTCATTGCGGATATAGTATCGGAAATAATATCGCTAGTGATATTCGTTTGTCTCGCAATGTATGGTCAACATTGAATCTGAAAGATCGCGACGTTTCGTATGCTACTGCAATACTTTGTCAAGTGATATTAAAGTAACGTAAAACACTTTGTCCAATGTTTTCCCGATATAGCAACCTGTATAAATAGGAGTGTTTTACGTTATTTTAATATCACTTGACAAAGTATTGCAGTAGCATACGAAACGTCGCGATCTTTCAGATTCAATGTTGACCATACATTGCGAGACAAACGAATATCACTAGCGATATTATTTCCGATAATAATTATATTGTTTATTATTTTTGATGAAAATTAATTTTGCGGTACTCTGTGCAAAATTATATTCTTATACAGTTGGGTTGGGAGACAACTGTTTTAAAGAAAATCTTGCTAGAACATTGGATAAATGTCTGTTGTTGTTGTTGTTGTTTTACATTTAAAGTCTGTGTTTGTATATAATACTTAGTTTAGAACATTCCACACAACATACAATTACGGACAAGCGCGTTTTTGTTTTCTTCTTCATACCGGAGCTACGCATTTAACGATATATTGGACATTATATTGAATTTGTGACAGGGTAAGAGATAATATATCTAGTTATGAATAGTTCATGATTATTATGTAAATTGTTATAATATTAAGAAATTATGATTATGCAATATTGGTTGAAAATGTCGCAGACTTTATAATACACAACTAGCAAAACATAGTTGGTGGAATTTTATTTGGTTACACTTCAAAATGTATGTTAGATGTGTAATGTTTGATACATTCAATTTGTAAATAAGACAGTTATTATGTTCTTCCTGGATGCCTGGCATGAACTAATAAAATCGACTTTGTATAGTTATATTAAATGTTTTATTATCAACTTATTATAAATGGATAAGAACGGTATCCGATGTAGAGTGAAGAACAAGTGCGTGCGAGAACTTTGTCAATAGATTGGAGATGGACATTAGACATGCGTTAGTCTAAAATAATGATTCCAAAGGATTAATCACAAAACAGAACTTGACCCTTTGGCCTGGCTTGTACTACGTTATTATTTTGACCCAAATTGACCCGATGTCGCGATAAATTAATGGGTCGCATGCATTCGATAGTGCGTCACGCCCTCATGTCAAGTTGGGTTTGTAATGTTCGGAGGTAAATGTTTGTATTGTGATCATAAGTATAAAATTATTCTTATGAAAAACCAGTAAAGATGAAATACCATTTTAATAATGCATTTGGATGTACATTGTATATGTATTGACTATGAGACTTTTTGAAAAGTGTAAGCATTTTTTACATTTAAACAAAAATCATCGAATAAATCTGGGCCACAGATTTATTCCGATCGGATATATTTATTGATATTTCAGCCGTTTCTGAACCGATTTTGATAAAATAAAGTTTATTCTGCCATTAAAATTGTATGCTCTTTCAAATTCTTTACTCGGTTTTTCATTATCTCACAACAAAATTATTTCGTGCTGCGCCCAAAAGATTGTTTGTTTGATAGATGGAAAAGGCAAGCGTTGCTTCTTATTTTTAAGCTCTTAAATAATTCACTTCCACAGTCTATGTTCGCGCATTGAAAAGAAAGAAAATATTTATACTATACGCAATTATAATAATATTATTAGTTTACCTCGGCCAAGGACAAATTTTTTGAAAAACAGTACATTATATTCGGCTTCCAAATTATGTAATGCTCTTCCACAAGAAACAAGATTAATTAACTCTTTAAAGCTATTATCCAGTGCAATAACACAAATTTCATTTGACAATCAATTGGATCTGATTATGCATTAAAAACAGCTCATTATTTCGTCTGAATAATTGGTAATACATGTATTGCATTTTACTTTTGTATGTATATATGTTCTTTTTTTAGTTTAGATTAAGTTTAAATTGTTTATTCCTTGTTCTGTTATGTATCACTTTTAAAATGTTTGATGTTTTGTTTCTGTAAATATGTGTCACGGCCTTGTTGAAAAGCAGCTTTTTAGCTGATAGCAGGCTTTTTACCGTGAATAAATAAATAAACTCAACTCAACTACCCCTTTAATCTTGTCTCCTGGCTTGACATTGGTCTCAAATCAAATTTCTTAATATGCAAGCTCACACATACATACAAACAACAAATATCCACTCGTACACACGCGCACAAACACATGACACAAATGCACTCACGAAAATACAACCATATACGTTGCACACACAATGCACATGTGCACTCACACATTATACCATAGAAGTGCCACACACACACACACACACACGCACACACACACCCATACAAACACAAGCAAAGATGAATAATATTGATGAGTCATTGTAAACTTACCCGCATATTCAAAATAATATATAGTTACTTCATACATGTGGCCCTACTGCACATACCCTTAGATAAAACTCATAAAATAAAACACAAGTCATACCGTATATTCTAATGGTAGCTTTAATATCTCCATGACAAAGGATAGGGCGAGACAAGTGAGAACATAACGTGTATTTGCGCATGTAGGCTAACATAATTGAACCGTACATTTAAGAAATATATTAAATCTATTTGATGATGACGACGATGACATCGACGACGACGATAACAACAACATACAAAATGACTGAGATTCTAACTACAGTAAATGAATGTACATTGTTTTAATGTATCTTCAAATTGATAAATTGTATATATAGGGTTTAAATAAGTAAAGCTCCTTTTTTTGCTCTTTTGGAAAAAAATAAAAATCGCATTTTTGTGCGCCCTATCAAACGTTGGGGACGTTTTGTTATCAAGGTAGTCAGTCTGTCACTCTGTATGATATCACATCCGCTATAAATGGTGATACATTTCCTTTGAAAATTCGTGCTAAAACTATCATCTAACATTACATTTGCAAGTACCTTTTATATTCATATGCTTATTCAGATATATTAGTTGAAGTGTAAAGATAATTTGATAATGTAAAGGGAGAATAAAGAACAACATATTTAGTAGAAAGTGATTTTTTTTTTTTTTTACAAAAGCGCTATTTCATTATAAGTATTATTTTGTTTGTAGTAAGTACTTATAAGCCAAATATAGAAACTTATCTCCATCTTATGAAATATCGATATATAATATATGTATATATTGATTGTCAAAAATTACAAGAGCATAATTTCATGTAGAGAAAACATAGAAAAGTGTGACACTGGCGTATGAAGTTCGCTTCTTCCTATTATAATATGCCAAATGTTCTGCATGCAGCATTGATGACCTTGAGTTCACAAAACCCACTGATCTGAATCTCATGATTCAGCCAGCTCGTATTCCATCTCGAGACCGGATCCCGCCATCTCCTTTTTGTACAGCTCATCGAACCGCTCGCTCTGTTCTTGGCTGAAGTAGTTCTTCCAGTCACCGACTTGTCCTGAAATGAAATAAATCAGGAAAAGAAATGTCGGTGGTCATAAAAAACAGTTGTTAAAATCGCCCGTTTAAAAGAAAATCGTAACCGACACATTCAACTTCTCCAAGCATGGTTTTGATGACAGAATTGAGCTGGGGGGGGGGGGGGGTGATTTGAATTAGAATGCTGGCACTAAAAAGGGAAATCTTTGCTCGTCTCCTTCTCGATGACCCTACATTATGACGACAATAAATCATTATTGTGATAATGATGATGTTGATGTTGTTGATGATGATGATGATGATGATGATGATGATGATGATGATGATGATGATGATGATGATGATGATGATGATAATGATGATGATGACACTGATGATGATGATGATTATGACGATGACGATGATGAAGACGAATATGATGCTAATAATGGTGATGACGATGATGATGATGATGATAATGGTGATAATGATGGCGATGACGATGACGATGGTAAAGACGAATATGATGCTAAAAATGGTGATAATAACAACGACAAGTAATGATAATGATGATAATGGCGATGGTAGTAATAATGATTAATAATGATAATGATAATAAATTACGATAAGGTTAATGATGACTAATATACTGGCACCGGCATCCCGAACCTTTTCTCATAAACGAAGCATCCTTGCTGGTCTCCCTTCCGATGTTCTTGCTATCAGGGTTAGATGCCTTGTTGTTCTTCATGGCGCTGAACGTCGACTGCTCTGCAATCTTAGTGATGACGTCATCTGAGAGGGGCTTGCCCATGAACTCGGCGATTTGTCTGACCGCCTTCGGCAAATCCTGTGCGCAATAAGAATGATGGTGTGAATGACAACAACAACAGCAACAACAACAATAACAGTAATAATAATAATAATAATAATAATAATAATAATAATAATAATAATAATAATAATAATAATAATAATAATAATAATAATAATAATAATAATAATAATAACAATAATAATAATAATAATGACAGCAAACATATCACCCAATAAGAACAAAATATTGTTATTAAGCGCTTTACACTGTTATTATGCTAACCTGACACAAAATGAGCAGGAACGCCATCCGGGCCACTCCGTGGGGAATATTACTTTAAAGCGGTTTTTTAATATTTGGCGGAAGATACTACGTCTATCGGCTCCAATACTTATTTCTGATGTAATGGTGCGGAAAACTCACCTTCTTCATATCTTCATACTTGAGGAAGAGAACATTGGGGTGATTTCGCTGCTTCCACCATGGCAGGACATTCTGGAACCAGGTGCCGTAAGGAGCTGCGAAAACATGGCACAAACGTATATATGGACGAATGAGAAAACAACAATACAAGCAAGTGCAACTTTGACGATATCTATCATAGATAATAATTCAGCTCAAGAGCGTTAATGAACAGTCATAAACCTCATACACGTTATACAGTAATTCGTTGTAAAAGCTGACGCAAATTTTCGCTTTTTTAACCAGGAATACAGTGACCTTTTCAATGAAACTTTCACACATCATTCGGACATATCTTACAATGATTTTGGTATAGGATTTAAGTCTCAAATGTAATTTTGGGCAATATCTGACACTTTATAGGTGCACCTTTACAATGGCGACCCGCAGTGTAGCATCCCCACACTTGATGATCTTTAAATAATGCTCCGAGCGCTTTGATACTTAACTGAAGTCTGTAATGAAGCGGTATATAAAATGTGACAATTATTATTATTAGTTTACCTCTTCCTGCCATGTATTCCTCAATGAAGGCATCCCACGATTCATAGGCGGGCATCATCTTCTGGAACCGGCAGAAGTGGAAGTAGGAGACCGCCAGGTCCTTGGGATTCCTCGCCACGTAGATGATCTTTGACCTCGGGTTTTCTGCGCGAATCGCTTCCGGTAGCCAGTCCGAGATGACGTGGGTCTTTGTGATTCGCGGTGACATCGTCATTTCTGCTATCTCTTTGAACTTTTCCGGTGACTGTGTGGTTGAGGTAAACAAAATATTACTAATATTTTAGCATAGCATATTTACATTTGATGACCT
Source organism: Echinarachnius parma (assembly GCA_037951105.1). Lineage (NCBI taxonomy): Eukaryota > Metazoa > Echinodermata > Echinoidea > Clypeasteroida > Echinarachniidae > Echinarachnius > Echinarachnius parma. The sequence goes on from JBAMJV010009604.1 coordinate 31,172, forward strand.
CGGATCAACTGTGCGAACAACTTCCGGTAGTATTAACATTTTCTTGTGGCCGTCAGTCTAGTACTGACATAACTGGAATAACCCTTACAACTTCTGTGGATCATCATCATCATCATCATCATCATCATCAATATCTCCATCATTATCATCATTATCATCATCAACAATTATCATCATCAACATAACCACTAACATCATCATCATCATCATCATTATCATCATCATCATCATCATCATCATCATCATCAACATCATCATCATTATCATCATCATCATCATCATCATCATCATTATCATCATCATCATCATCATCATCAACATCATCATCATCATCATCATCATCATCATCATCATCACCATCATCATCATCATTATCATCATTATCAACATCATCTTCATCGCCACTATCCTCATCATAATCATCATCATCATCATCATCATCATCAATATCATCAACTCACGATCTCGGTATCTTTATTATAAGGAGTGTGTATGTCTTTAGCATGTGTACGTAATTTTGTCTATGTGGAGGATCTCTCTAATAACTTACGGAAACTTCGAGAAAGGGAATCAAATCCATCACATGCTTATCCGCCATCTTGGATGCATCTCCTTCAAACCCGATCAGGATTGCGATCTGCACGAGCCACGTGGTACCTGTCGTGGTTAGACCAAAACAACCCAAAGTGACTCGTATTGGTATAATGTTTTCATTTCGCCCATTTGAAATAGAAAGTTACGTGGAACGTTCTATAAACTATGCCGACTACATGTACTATTTACCTACTCAGGCCGGTAGCCAGGATATTCCAAAGGGGGGGGGGGGGGGGGGGGGGGTGCGTCGTCAAAAATTATCGAGGTCGGGACCAAGACCATGGGCTTAGTTGTGTATGGGCGGGGGGGGGGGGGCAACAAGACTTTGCCCAACCACTGGTTAACATGGCCAAGAGAGATAAAAAAAGAAAGAAAAAAGAGTCGACAAAAAGTGGACCTTTCTTAATTGGGGGAGGGGGGGGGGGGGGGGGGGGCGGTAGGCATCAAATACTGTTTTACCATCCTTATGGTATTTCAAATCATATTTCAAATTTCGTATACTATAGTCATAAAATAGTCATACAATTGTGTAATATATTATAGTCATATAACTACGTAATATTGATATTTTATCTTCTCGCCGTTATCCGACTATACATTTGCCATACTCATCCATATGGTGTTCCTAATATGTCACACATAATGTATAGTAATGATTTGAAGCAACTGATAGAATATTGGACTAATGCCCTCCACACACAGAGCCGACTCGACCCGATCCGACTGGTTTCAGTCGGTTCAGCTCAGTATACCTTGCCTCAGGACTCCTGTTTTACCGGTCAACATGGTCAAGAGCCAGTCGGAGATCATTTGAGGCTGATTCAACATGTTGAATCGGCTCCGACTGAGCGAAACCGACTCTAGCCTGACTGAAAACCAGCCGGATCGGGTCGAGTTGGCTCTGTGTGCGGAGGGCTTTAATGACCTGCTTCCGATTAAGACTAAAGCCCTCTGCAGACAGAGCCGACTCGACCCGATTCGACTGGTTTTCATTCGGATCGGCTCAGTTTTTAGTACCTCGCGACACACGTTTTGCCAGTCGAGAGACAGTCGGATGCCAGTTGGGGCCGATTCAACACGATGAATCGGATCCAACCGACCGGGCCCAACTCTAGCCTGATTGAAACTAGTCGGATCGGGTCGAGTCGGCTCTGTCTGCAGAGGGCTTTAGTGACAATGCAGATATCATCTTGTCCATATCCCTCCAACACAATCAAACTAGTGGTCTGAGATAATGTTAGACTCTTACGACAAACCTATAATTATATGATTATAACGATGATGTTGATTTTGATTCATCTAGGAAAGATTTAAAAGAAACAAAACTAAATTTATTCAACAGCATGGACTTACCTATTTTGGGAGTAATAAAGTTTAGCCAGTTTAGCTGAAGAAGCAAGCTGGATAGGTTGTGAAACTGTACCCTCAAAATACTAAGTCCAGTTGGATAGATTTAGTTCTTTTTCTATCATTAACTATATTAATTGTTCGGTTTATTTCGCACCTGCTTTGGGATAAGTGACGATGTAGATATCATCCGTTCTCGTTTCCAACTTCAAAAGAGAATCCAGCTTGACGTCCCCCATGATCTTTGGCATGACGATGCCTCTTCGCTCGTAACAGGTCTCCACGACGCAGGCCGGGACCTTCACCGAGAAGCCATCTGTGGATCCGTTTGCTAAAAGCGATAAAATAGGATGTAATGTTTTGTTTTAATGTATAAGTTTTAATTATGAAAATGTCCTTTATCTGGTGCGAAGGAAGTCTCCACGACACAGACAGAATCTTCACCGAGAAGCCAATCTCGGATCCGTTTGCTAAAAATGAATGAAATATGATTTTCACTTAATGTATTTGATGTTTAAAAATGTACTAGTTATAATTATGAAAATGTCATTTAACGTCAACAAAGCAGATCTCCATGACGCAGACCAGAACCTTCATCGAGAAGCCATCTCGGTTGATCCGTTTGCTAAACGCAATAAAATATGATTTCATTTTAATTATTCAATAAAAAATGTATTAGTTCAAATTATGAAAATGTCATTTAACGAGAGCGTAGACGAGAACCTCCACAGATAAGCCATTGATGTATGAGTTTTCAAAAAGAAACAAAATATATTTTTGTGTTTAATTTCAAGACTAAATTATTCTGAGCTTCTAGGATCTTATTAACTTTATTCGTACAACCTTTGTTCATTGTGTTTTCGGCCAACATAGTTTGAATAATATAAATATAATTATGCTTATGACGGATCGAGTAAATGAGTTAAGTTCTAGAGGTAAGAGTTAAAGGGATCATGCAGTAACTATGTTGACATGTGCAAAAAGCGATAACAAGTTTGATACAATGTATATTGTTGTTATCTGATATGTCCACTGGGTATTGTTTGAAAATTTAAAGTAAAATGGACGTAAAATGGCCAAGAATTAGCAAAAATGCAAAATTAACTCATTGCACTGACTTTGTACACTGTTACGACAATTCAGTGGATAGTTTAACATCTGAAAACTTCAATCCTAAATATGTTTTAAACAAACGGGAAATTCGAAAAAAAAACCCGGAACCTGTCCCACGCACCTATTGTTAAAACGAATACAACAAGCTATGAGGAAACCATTAGAATTCCAGTTGGATTTTGAGGATTTGGACAATGTTAGTAGATCCCTTGAGAGGGTTTAAGGCCTACATAAAGTGTATGGACCCTATAGGTCCATGGTGTGTGCAATAAGTAACAAAAAGTGCATTTCAAATGAAATATATTATCTAATAGTAAATAAAGCGAGGCTTTAGTAAACGTTATCTTTCTGATGAAGATTATACGCCAAGTAACTCAAGCAGTTTACGATGAGAAGGTATGTATTTATGGTGCAAGGAATACATTTTGTTAACATCACTTTATTGAATATATAAATGTTGTGACGGCTTCCCATAGCCGATTTGTGTTATTAAGCGTGCCATAGGCACGATACGTGGATTATTAACATGGTTGCTTTTCAAGTCACATCTCGGCAGATTTGTGTGTTCATTTCGTCTATTGTTTACTTATTTTGATATTTCTGGAGTGTGCAGAAGGTGACGGACTACCAGTCCGTACCAATGTCAACAAAGGAAAGCAAAACAAATAGAAGGAGCCAACGTCATACTTTACAAAAGGATATGCAGGACAGTATATAGGTATACGCAAAACGTAGAATCGCAATGCAACATTGATACGTAACCAAATGAACCTACATACTAGAAACAAAATCAAGAGTTAAACATCGATACATCAAAACGTATAACTTAATACCATTTTACGCCATGTGTCACTCTACTACGGGGAAAATATGATAATTCACTGTCTAATGTGTAGCTTCAAAATCATATTACCAATACAAGTCATATACCATAGAGTGCGTAGTATATTGCACATCAAGTCATACTTAATATTCTCTTAACGTCAATGATTTACACGACAATTATTTTCTTAGCTAATAAAACATCGCAAACTTCCCATTTTTTAAAATACACGAAATAATTATAAAATTTAAATTCATTTTTTTAAATATCTCATTCGATTAAGATGAGTTGTAGTTTAGACCTATAATATGGAAGCGATCAGGGAAGCAATACCAATGTTCAATCAACATAACGGAGCCTAGACATGCTAGATGTTAGATAAAACTGTAATTTACCTATGTGTATGTTCCTTGCGATGTGTTGGAATAAAACGGACATCTCAAATGAGTTCGGGTTAAGTCCTTCAAGTCACAGGTATCGGCTTATAGCATCGATGATGTAGGTCCATTTAAATCCTTAGAAAGATATACGAGGCCAGGCAAAATGCTCATGATATTTACCTTTCGACATGATTGAACGACGCAAAGATATGTTTAAATTCAGATGAGTTGAAGTTCACGACCTTAATCATGCTAGTGCCATACAATTCAGTGTTGCGGTGAAAATGACAGTCTACCTAATTAGCACCTAATTAACGAATAAGTATAAGGCGTATACCTGGTATAAAATGTAGTATGTTATTTTATATCAAATATATATATAATTATATTAAATGTATATTATTACCTTTCGACATGTTGGAATGAAATGGCAACTGAGTCAGATTTGAGATGAGTTGGAGTTAAAGCCCAGCTGTCAGAGTTGGTCGCTGCAGAGACTAATGACTAGGACCTCCCCCTGAAGCCTGCAAATGTCTTTGTGTAACGATATTAATTATTGCATCAGGTACGTACTCCTCTGAATCGCATGTGGAGCTGGAGTATAACGGTTTATAGTGAACAAACTACAGCCAATTGTCTAGAGGTCGAACTCTAGGGCCCAGTGGTGCAAGCCAGGGGGCAATCTCCCCCCCCCCCCTTCTCCCAAATGGAGGTTATTACCCCCACTCGTGCCATGTCCCCGGGCCCCCTCTCCCGCGGGCAGGAACAAAATAATGCCACGTACATGTATGTATATCTACATGTATTTTTTTGTTTAAGGGGGGGGGGGGGGCACATTTCTCCACTCATTGTTCAGAGATAGATTACCGACCGCTTGACCCCCCCCCCTCCCAGTATAAATTAGCTCTTGCTATATACGCCATTATATAATAGGGCACCACATACTGCCAGTCACGATTCGATCGAAACGAAGAACTATATTACGCAACGACTGCAAACATCGCTATTCAATAATGCGTTTGGTAAATTCTCAATGATAGTGTTCTATACAATTTTCGTTTCTCGACTGCGGTGATATTTGCTAGGCTGAGTGAGGTACGGTAATAGGCGCAGTTGGGTATGAGTTCAACGTCTATATTTGCTAAGGTTTGGCGGAGGTAGCAGACACTTTATGTATTATATGAGCGTCTGTGTCTGCTTATTCATATATTCATTTAAAAGTATTACAAACAATATTTGGCCTGGAGAAAATAGAAACAAATGTACACCAGACATGTAATTTAATGCCGAGTCATTTTCATTTGTTAGACAATTTCACAATAGCTTGCATCATCTTTCTAATGACAAAATACTAAAACGTTTTTTTTTTTAAAGTAATATACACGGGTATGTAAATATGAGTATTATTTTAAATGAGAGATGTTCAAACAATTAATTAGATAATTAAAGAGACCAGCAAAGAAGTGAAGTTTCTTTGGAGGTTGATCCATGTAAGTTTATATTAATCAGCTTCTTCATAAGAACAATATACTGGGGTCAACAAACAACATAAATTATATGTCTACAAAATGGTGATTTATTGGATTAAATTTTCCACGTGCTTTATTTTGTTGTATAGTCAGTCAAGACAAGGGGACACATACTAAACCAATGTAAATGTGTCTTTCATCATAACTTAAAGCCAAATAACAGTATTGGGAAACGTACCACGCACAACAAATTACAACTATGCTTTCATCACCTACCATGTAAAAGAATACATCATAACTTATCCGTAAATGTAAAGATTTTGAAAAAACCGCTTCGAAAATCGACCATTTGAGCATCTTAACGTTAATCCCATTGGGTTATTTTGATCACTCGAGTCCATTAGGGGGGGGGGGGGGGCCTTTTTGCCCCCCCCCCCTCAAATCTCGGCAACGAATGGACCGATTGACTTGAACAAGTCGAGTAGAATAAGAATTTTAAAAAATATAAAAAATTGAGCATTTTTTTTTTTTAAATAATTAATTACAATTATGAATATGCAAATTGTTGACGAATTTGGGGAAAATTTGGATTTTCATCTAAAATCAAGAGAAATTACAGGATTTCTTCAGGTTTTCTGTAAAAAAATTCTTTTGAGTATCTCAATGATAAATATGAAGTTTCAAATCTTCATGTTTTTAGAAAAGCTCGAGAAATAAGGATATTTCCTTATTTCTTTTGTATTTCATTGTTTTTATTCTTATGTATTTTATTTATTTATTATTTTTTTGTTTTTGTTTTTTAAGTAGAATTTATCTCTGAAGTGTATGAATTAAACTAATAACAAAGCAATAATCAAAATTATGATTCAATGTAACAATTATAACAGATTTGGAGTTTACATGGCATCGGATATATGAATTACATAGAAACCTGTACAAAAATTGCATTTTTTGTGACGGCTGAGCAATTATCCACCTCTAAAATCAGTTCTACAAGTCCGACCGGGGTAAATTATATATCAAAACATGTGGGAGATTTGAGAGAAAAAAGTCATGAAGTTTGAACGTGAAATTCCAATCGGTCTAGATGCACGTCGAAAAAAACGACAGGGGGGGGGGGGGGGGGCAAAAAGGCCCCCCCCCCCCCCCTAATGGGATTAGGGTTAAGGTTCGAAAAAAGCATTTTACCAGAGATTCAATTAAAACCGCGTGCAAGCGCACGTGTGCACGGCATGCGGGCTTGTCGACCAATACCCATGCCCGCGCCAGCCCGGCGGAGAGGGGCAAACGGGAGGTGAATTCAGGCCCAATCTCGATGGCGTGCTGACGACGTGTATTGAAATTCCACCGATATTTCTACACTGTCTTAATGATACTAAAATCCGAACCTAAGCATCGTTAAATACAGAAATATCGGAAGAAATCCAATACCCGGCCGTGAAATTTATAAATCCACCGGCCCGTTCGCACCTGTCCGCGCCGCTAGCGCTGGGCTGGATATATCCACAAGCTGGGGACAAGCACTATAGCGAACACCTCGTGTAATGCACGCGGTCATTTGCACGTAGCGTATGCGCGATTCCGCGTTGGCGATATCCATGGTACAGTAGATCAAATTATAATTTTGCAAATATATCAATTAGTAGGCGGTTTCTTGGCCAAATTTGTATAATCCCATATTAGTAAAAATTATATTCTTTCACATGGTTGGTAATAAGAGCGTACATTTCATTTTTAGGGGGTGGGGCGTTTCCCACTACTGTCATTCACCTTTAAAGGCAATGGTGAGTGTTGGTAATTTCCAAAGTGCCCCCCCGACATAAATTGTAACGGATTTGGCTGATTTCAATTCCATATGAAAGATCATCGAAAAAAACATGGGAAATAATAATAATTCCCATTCAAATGCTCTAATTGTTGTGGAATTGGCTTTCAAAATATCATACAAAAGTGGTTGACGCCCGGGTATCACTTTTTAGAGAACGCTAGTGCGAGGCACTAGCGTTCTAGGTCTTCATAATAAAGAACTGAAACCAAATATTTTTGTGCACGCTAATTGTGCTTAAAACTATACATATGATACGGTACTTACCAGCAATTCACTCTCCGATATGTGATCCAACTATCCAGTGGATTAAGATTATGATTTTTCCCTCCATTCCGCAAACAATCAGTGATATATGCGCCTCATGGACTTCTTTCCGTGTGTTAGCGCGACTCTGAACGAAAGGCGAACGAATGGGGCTTGCGAGTTGCGATACATACTACACGTACTATTACCGCACACTGCACTACAGTCCCGTATTATATAGGACCTAGAACGCTAGTGCTTCGCGCTGGCTAACTCTAGAGTTAATTTGACACTTCGAGTTGTAACGGCTCTTTTTGAATGATAACAGGGGTTTTACTTTATCGTTTGTAATTGTGTATACTTTTCGAGCATGGTGAAGTTATAACTATTAGTTTGTATCGTAATCGTGCAGGTTTTGGTTACTAAAGTTAAGTTTGACCAATACTCAACTATCCCTTTAACCTATCTTATTTGTTCTTTGATTATGATAAGAAAATGTTTCGTATTAACCTCAAAAGTTCTCCGTAAACTTTTGCACTCGCATTGTTTGGGATTTGAAGGGGAAAACAGGTCATGTAAAACTTATGATTAACGGTCAAAACTTATGGTAACGATCATTATTTGATTTATTTATAATACATGCATCATACTTGAATGGCAGGCCTGTAGCCAGGATTGGGGGATATGGGATAAGGGGGGGGGGGGGGGGGGGGGGGAGCGAGACGATAAAATTGGACCTTTCTGAATTGTTGTTGTTGTTGTTGTTGTTATTTTTTTTTGGGGGGGGGGGTGCGTATACGCACCCAACGCACCCACTGGCTACGGTCCTGAATGGTATAGTCTATGAAGAAATTCCGGCTGTATTCTTTCAAATACCAGCCGTTTACAGAAAAGGGTGCTATTCAGACCCTTGGAAGATTCAGCACTTTTTGTTCAACATGTGATTTCTTTCCTAAAAATGAGCATTCAGTAGAAATATACTCAGAATTAATTTAAAAGCCACTTCAGTATAATTGATTTTCACGAATGTGTAGGTTTTATTATATTTAATTTCATATTGGTAATAAATGTCAATGCCCGGCGCATATAAGTTGTAGCCTTGTCGGAATGCTCCCTAGTGAGTGGGTACCTAGTGTGAATCACACAGTAGGGAGGAAGGCACCGCTACACCAGAATCTACACAACACGAAAAGGAATAGACAACCATTAAATGTCTTCGGGTTTCATATACTATTAAGTAGATTGTACAAGACCGTTTATTTGGTGTAGTATCTGACACGTCGTTGTTTCGTCCCGTGTTGTACGTGGTGTCGTGTTGTACGTGGTGTGCATTGTGAGGGTTTGATGTAATGGCGCCATATACCGGGAGTAATAATGTACAGGCATTGGGCAATTCCACCTCCATAGATAACAGGTAGGTCTATGGATGGAGTCTCTCTACACCGCAGTAAGCTGCGATTACATGCGTATGAACCTGCGATTGCCTCCGTTTTTGTCTGCGATTATCTGCGAATTTCCCTTTTTCTGGTTAAACCTTTGCAATGATTTGTTAGCTGCATATCTGAACTTTACGGATATGAGAAAACACATTGTTCTAATTGCTGTTTATGTTGTTGTTGTTGTTGTTGTTGTTGTTTGGTGGCAATCAGTCAAATGTGACTATTGTTGCCAATTACGTTTCTATTCATTATTCATATAATTTAAAAATATAATAACATTTTATAAATCTTCAACAAAAATTTGCTATGGCACCGCTATAAGTATCGCGATATTTGTTTTTTCCAACAATATAACTATTGCTTTTGTATGCACAAATATAAACATTATCCTTATTTCAATGCCCACCTCTCACATAGGGACTCCCGCCACTTATGTGGAGTTGGGACTCTTTAATAATAACAATGGTACGTTTCGGTTTTAGTTTTATTGTCCACCGATGATTATCATGTACGAACTATGTTCTTGGTCGTTAGTTGGCGCTAGGCCTTAATGCAAACGAAGAATGATTGAGACCCCTCCAAACTTATTGATTTGTGAAGAATTCATGAGAAAGGAAAGAAAAAAGTCATTTATATAGACCTTCTCTAGCTAGAGTTGGCGCCTAGACCGCCATGCGTTTGGAAAGGGGTTAACCTTTACCCTCACACACACACATACACGCACACACGCACACATCATCACATTCACTAAGGTATGTTTTTCACTACGTTATGTTTTCGACATTTTCAAAAGTTAAAAAACGTGGAATTTAGTGCTTTCCCCAAAAGTGTTTTTTTTTTTTTCTTATTTATTATTTATTTATTATATGAATACTGCAATAGGGCCCCCGTGGTAATGAATTTTCAACAACAAAAAAAGGATCGTGGTTACGTGACATAGTTTTACATGAACTGCCCATGAAAATCATTAATCATTTCATGAATCATCATATTTTCAACAAGAATGATGTATAATAAAAAAATATATAACTCATATATAACTCATATAAAGCATTTTACTAGTTCCTTGTTTTAATAGTCGCGATAAGCTACAGCATGCAATGAAACAGAATTGTCTGCATACGCATTCGCAAGCACATTAAGCCCGGCGCAGACAGAGCCGACTCGAACCGATCCGACTGGTTTTCCGTCAGGCTAGAGTCGGGCCCTGTCGGTCGGAGCCGATTCATCGTGTTGAATTGGCCCCGACTGGCTTCTGACTGTCTCTCGGATAGCAAATTTAGGTCGTAAGGTACCACACACTAAGCCATTCC